>JAANDH010000763.1:0-141938 GCA_011799765.1 Nymphaea thermarum
ACATATCACAAGGACATTAACTACAACATAGAATCCTAGGAGACTTCACATATCACAAGGACATTAACTACAACATAGAAATCTAGGAGACTCTTCACATGTTACAAGGACATTAAATGTCTTAACACATTTTACAAGGATATGGAATCCTAAGAGACTCATCTTCAATGTGCTCGTGAATGATATATAATTTAACAAGGTGAAGGCACAAAAGGGAGATAAAGCCTCCTCCAGATGGTTGGCTTAACTTGCACATTGTGAGTAAATATATCAAGGATGGAACCTGTGTTTTTCATTTGAGGGACTGCAGGGGAAGTTCTTCATGGGCAGGAAATATGCTTATGGAGGAGCTACAAGTGATAGATCATTGAATTGTTGGGGCAGATAATATCAACCCATAAGTGAAAGTCAAGTTGCAACAGATCATAGATATGCAGTTGGTTTGTCAAATTGCAGGCTGGCCAGGAGAAGTAATGGACTGAACATTAATGCTAATTTTCTCAAAATTTTGTAAGGCGTTAGCATTGAACTATACTTAAATCACCTTTATGGATAGGAATACTAGCTGTATAGCTCAACAGTTAGTTCATGCTTCCTTGCCCAGTGGTTCTGAACTGTGGCAGCATTTAACTCCATCATGGAGGCCTTTTTGTATATGTATCTATTTTATTTATTGATTTATTATTAACTTCTTAGTAGGAGTTCGCCAAACCCCAGCTTGCCCGTTGAAAAGAGGTTATGTTGTGTTTATTATATAGAGAAGTACCCTTATTATTGTGGCCTGGAAGTCTAACAGCCTAAAGAAACATAGGTAGATGCAATCTGACACTACGTCAGTTGCCAACAAAAATTATCAACTCTTTCTTCAGGGGCAGGCAGTTGAAGTTTGCAATAGAGCAGAAATCAGCTGATTCAGGTCCAACCACCAAAGGAGATTGGCTGATGACAAATCAGTGCAGGACCAAAACCAGGCAAACTGCTGAGAACTTACTTTCTCTTCTCCAACTCTGGGAGGTCAGTCCTCGAATATCTTTCAACGATCACCTAAGAGACAAAAAGCCAAAAAAGAAAAGGCTAAAGATCTCATGGTCTAGTCATGCATGATGGCAAGGAATAGAAGATTATACACATAAAAATTAAAAATTACAGATTGTTGGAGGCTGAAAGTTAATAGTTCAAGCTACGAAACACATCCAAGTTTAGCTTGTGTATTCTTATTGCCGAGTAACAATATAACAAACAAAAATTTCCTATAATGAGATACGTCAATATAAGTGCTGAAAATTAAATAAACATTTGAAATTAGAATGAGGTGATCACTAGAGAAGCATATAAAATCTTGCCCTGCCACTTTAGAGTAATAAATGTTTTGTTGCATACGACTCCTATTGATGTCATGGTTCAGAAAATAATAAGTTGTTAATGCAGAAAACCTGGACGTTGCAGATGCATGAAAAAAATAAGGTGACACAACTCTAAGAAAAATGCATGTCACTGTGATTTATAAGACAAATTGAGAAGAATTTCACAAATGAGTGATACAGAATCTGTTAAAATCAACATGCCAGACATGACAAGTTGACAACAGAAGAAGATCCGACAGTAAAACAAGATCATCTGCAAACACAAAATACCTAGAAATTGCACTATTGCCACAAGTAATGTTCATTAAGTACGAAACAGCAAAGCCACCAACACTTGCTTTCAGATAAATTTTGATGAGGAGCTTTCCCTCATCTTGATTAGGTGCAACTCGAGACATAAAGGTTGGAAGGGGGCTTGCCTTTCTGCAAGGAAAACTCCAGTGCATATCATGACCAATAACAATTTCGACAAACGAGAAAGCAAGCGAAGAAAAAACTTTCCCACCTCTGTCCATTAAAATAGACAGGTAATGAAACTTTTGTTAACGTTCGACACTCAACATTGGTGCTTCCACAAACATGCAAGTGATCCCAGTTTAGAGTTGACCAAACAAAAAGGTGAACGGTAAAGTATAAGAAATAAATGGCTTCTATACAGGTTCCACTTTCAACAAAACGAATCGCATTAGGAAGAAAGGATAGCTAAGCGAAGACAAATCAAGTAATGAATTCGAGAGTGATAGCCCGCAAAACGCACATACAAAAGAAATGAAGAAACAATCCGATAGAAAAGGAGAACCATAGTAACAAGAATAACCAAAATCAGTTAAATTAACAGTTTATCTTAACGGAATTGCTACAGTCATTCAAACAGCCTAAATCATCAGGAAAATCACAGTAAATAGACAAAGTTCATCAATAACCAAACTGGTTGCAATATCAACATCCGAAGAAACCAAGTCCACAAACACACAAAGGAACAATTCGCGCTGAAGTGAAATGATACGGACAAGAAAATAAAGAAGCTTGGCTCAAAGATGCTGAAAATTCACGGGATTAACGAACGGAGACCATGTATATCACAACTTTACAGCCAATGACCGAAATTTTACCGGAACTCGATCAGGATATTCAGAGAGAATTTCGTTCGATTCCGCCTTCCTCTCCTCTGCAGGCAAGAAAAGAAAAAGAATAGGAATTGGGAGCTAGCCGGAACCACGTAGAAGGGACGAGAAGAGGGAAAGATTACAAGAAAATCAAGAGGATCTACCCAAAGAGAACTCCTGCTTAAATGGTCTCCGCTTCGTCATCGATGAAGACGATGATGAACGATGAGTCGTTGATGATGCCGGAGTGGTACGGCCGGAGTTTCTGATGCCTAATAACATCCTTCTCCAAACGTGTGATGGTGGAAGACTCGGTTTGCTGCTTGACGGACTCTGAGTCGAATACTGTATCGTTTTTGTGATCAAACTGGCTCCAAATGTTATCGGCTGGTTCGGGTAGGCCCGATGAACTTAAATAACAGTTTTTTAATATATTTTTTTATTATTTTTATATATAATTATAATATTATATTATGATTTTTAATATTTATATATTATTTTAATATTAAATATATAAATTTTATAATTTAATCGGACCAAGCTCAAACCCGAACCAGTGATATGAGATTTGAACATTCGAAATGTAACAACTCGACTCGCTGTTTAGACCCTCGAGTTCCGTGAATCTCACATTTTCAATTTCAATCCAAAAATAAAAAACAAAACAGCTAACTACTTTAACAACCTTTTTATAAAACTTTAAAAACTCCCACAGTCTTCAAGTTAGTCCTTTCATATACCATATCCCACCTCTTCTTTTTATTTTTCTTTTTTCTTTGTTATAAAAAATCGTTAATGTCGTCGTATATCGGACCGTGCCAGTCCATAAACATCGTATCGGTTCTTCAAGGCACAAGTCCACCAAGGTATAATCCGATATTTGAATAAAATAATTAAAAATTTTGTTACATCCAACTGACCGATAAGCACGGATGCCGTATGGACGGATCGGACACATCGTTGATCGAACGAATGAATTCAGGGTCAGGTTCGGGTCGAATTTGGTCTTTGGATATGCGTTGTGGATTCATAGGTAAAAACAGAAAGGTAAATTAATCAGATCTAACAAAACGCTATACTGTAAATGCATTTTATTACTAATAAAATGTCAATTTTGTCATCGGATCCAATTAATTGAAATCGGATTTGGATCCAGTATTGGATTACGTTCAAACCATATTGTATGTCTAATTTGATGGGAATCTTTTGAGCCGTTGATTGTGAAAAGATGGGTTGATAAAAATTAAGTTGAAAACATAAAAACCAAAATATTTCTTCCAGCTGTATTATTTTGAAATCTTCTTCTTGTTCTTTTTTCCCCCTTTTTTTTTTTAGTATTTTTGTCTTATTTGGGATTTTGGACTTTGCTCTGGTTCCCAATTTGGCTTTATTTGTGATTGAGTGTACTCTTCTTATTCCTCTTAACGTTGTTGTACTTTTGCTCACATTTTTCTCTTGATAATGATGCATTCTGGATACAGTTTGGACAAGTCGGGCCTATACCAAACCCGAGCTCGTACGAGTTCCTGACTAAGTGACTGTGCCTGCAAACGGACCCGATCCGAATCAGCTAAAATACACGTAAAATCGGTCTTTGATCGGATCCACTACAGTCAAAAAGAGGAAGACAGCAAATCCAGAGACTGCTCATTTGAAGTCCTACCTAGTACTAGGGGTGAACAACAAGTCGAAAAGCTCGGCTCATGAACGAGTTCGAGCCAAGTCATTTGCTTAACGAGTTCAGGTCAAATTCATGAGTCAACTCGTTCAAATAATCGAGTTGAGTTTAAGCTCAACACGTAACTGCTGAGTCGAGTTCGAGCTTTAATCAAGTCGAGCTCAATCTCAACACGTAAGGATGAATATTAATTATATTCAAACGAGTTTGTGGAGCCTTAACTGAGTCGAGCTCGAGCTCAAATATGTAACTGACTAGTCGAGCTCGAGTTGCTTCCATCGAGCTATTTTTGAGCTTGAGCAGAGTCACACTTGAAGTTTTATTAGTTGAGACGCGTTCGAGCTGACTGAACTCGTGCTCGACTAGGCTCTTGTTCACCCCTACCTGGTACTAAGTTAGTCTATTCAAACTTATTCAGTTGGAATTGCTTAGATTAAACCCAAGAAAATTCTGATAAAATTATAATTTCATAGTTTTAGCATTAAAATGTAAAGGTTGAATCGGACGTGGCCTAGTATAAAATTCATAAACTCACAGCACAGCACCAAGAAATCCTATGATTTTGATCCAAATTCCACGTAAGATCATACTTTTTAAAACCAAACCAGAATGATTCCATACAAGTTAGGATCGGGTCAAATTGGCCCCATTTGGGATTGCAGTAATAAAAAAATAAAATTTATGTGCCATAAATGATGGAATATTTTTCACTATAATTTTCCCAAGATCACAGGCAAAATCCTCACGTTTATTTTACAAAATCAACATTAATGTTTCATTTGTTACATAAAGAAGTTCCAGTTTCTTTTTCAAGTGCAGTTTTTCTCAGGCAGCTTCTCAAAAAATATATCACTATATATATATATAAATAAAATAATAAATATTAAAAATAACTATATATAACTTTAATAATTGTGTTTCAAGTCTTTAAATGAATTGAAGTCAGCCATAGGTCTAATCCAACACATGAACTCGATAATTTTTTGGGTTTTTTTTTCTTTTTTTTTATGGGAGTTAGCAGCTTGGTGCAAGTGATTCCCCTCACCTTTTATTTTATATAAAAATTAAATAAAGTCAGTAGGTGTAGGTGACCCCTTTTTTCTTCGCAAGATTCTTTGCCATTTGAAAACCCCAAAGAAAGAAAAATGATAACTTGGATGTTTCCATTTTATTACTTTATTAATTATTTCTCTTAATGTATCATCAATAATATTATTTCAACTTATATATAGTGAAAATTGAATCTTGCTTTTTGCTTTTTCTTTGAGTAAGCCTTGCAAAAGGGAAAAAGAGAATCACTTACAACGTGGGCAATCTTATATAAAGAGTGAAAGGAAAAAAAAAAGGTAGAGAAAGTGGTTCCCGAGTCGAGGGAAAAGACAAATGAATCAATTGAGCCCAATGTTGCTCGTATCGGAATTCTCACCGCCCAACCCATTGGCCGATACATCATCAATAATAATAATGATTTTACATGCACTGGAGCTTGCACGGAAATTTGGTGCGTAAGGGTCAAAATGACCAAAATACATCTATTAAAATAATAAAAAGAAAATTTTGAAAGGGTAAAAAAGGATTAAAAAGGTGAAAATGTCTAAAATATCCACTTCTTTTATAGAAAATTTCAAAAATGCCTTTACCCATATTTATTGCCTCCACACAATTCAACCTGGTCTTAATCATCGCATGACAGAATGATAGAGAAACACAGAGTGGTCACAACTTGAACTTATGAAGCACCAATCTAGTTTATATTGAACTGAGTTGGCTTATTTTCTATTATTCGACCACGTATATTTTCTATGGTGAAAATATACACATATATTTTCTCTTTCTTAGTGACAGATCCACCTAATCGTCTGACCATCACATCCGACTCAGATATTTATTTTTTTCAAAATCTAACAAAAAAAATGCATGTCCAACAAACTTGCATTAAATGAAGTCGGCCATGCTATTAATTTAATGTATCGACCAACTCAGCAATTGAATATTAGCAAAATATATACATTCAAAAATAATTTAGCTGAAAGAATCAAACCGAGTTGTCACAGATTCAAGTACTTACAACACTAGAAACAAGAAAAGTTCAAAATATTTTAAAAAAAAGTAACCTTCTCATAACATTATTTTTAGTAAGAGAAATAACACTTGAAAAACATTTGAGTGCTACCATAGTTGGTCGGACAGTCAACAACAGTTTGATTTTTATGGAGACCAAAGCTCTATAATTTTTTTAATATATATATTTTATTACTATTATATATATATATATATATATATATTAATATAACCAGATCAAATCCAAGCTCGAACCGAACTGTCCAGCCGAGGCCAACTCGGAGTTTTAGATGTCAAGCCGGCCGACCCAAGCAGTACACCGCAGAGGAACCTGAACCTTAAGGACAATGACGGTCCGACCAATTTTTTTCCCCCATATTTCATTATTGCCCTTTTCTTTGTCCCTACGATAACTGGACGGTGGCTTTGAAGACAACGAAGTTCCATGTTGAGGCCTAAAATTTGATCTGAATTTAGTAAAACTCTTTGATTTCCTAAATTGCCCACACATGGCTTTCCTTTTGAATTACTTATTACGGCTTTTTGGGCAAAAGTAGAAGGCGCTTTCCTAGCATTGGGAAAGCATGTTCTCACATTTTATTTGAGGAGTATTTTAGTGATTATATAATATAAAAATTTGTAAATGAAAATTTTTAGCCTTATAAGGGGAGTTCTTTTCATTTAACTATTAAAGATATTTATATGGTTTCTTGACGACATATAAGTTTCTCTGAAAAAAAAACTGCTGTTCGCATAAAAAGTTAATAAATATCTGGGTTTTCTGAATTATGCATAAAAGATCGGCGAAAATGAAATAAAAAAAAATAGCGACGGAGAAGAACATACTAGAATCTTATTCCAACGGATTCGGGTTCTTTGGACTCGACACGGTTCCGCCTAACACCGGTATCTCGCTCGTTGGTAGGTAAGGCGGGGGTTCGTTTCCTGGATTTTGGTGAACCCCCACACGGCCCACCGTCCCTCCCCCCTTTTCCTACCTGTGCCTATAAAACTCTGGTTCCCTTCTCCCGGGTTTCTTCTTACCGTTCTCTTGCTTTCTTTCCACCGGCGGATCTCGCCTTTCCATCTTCTTCTCTGCATTCGTTTCTGGTTTCTGTTGGCTGTTTGGGAGTAGGCCCTAGCTGCGTCAGCCATGACGAAATCGAGCTCCGATGCAGCGGCCACTTCATCTGAGCCGTGAGTAACGCAATCGAAACTCTTCTTTCTGTTCTCTTGAAACACTAGATTTCCGCGTTTCGTTCTTTTGGTTCTGCGAGACTCGTGTTGAGTGGGGACTGAACTGTGGGACTGAGGGTTTGATCTTGGAGACAGTGCATTTCTTTTGGGCAATCAAGACGCGGAAGGCGGCCATGTTTCCTGTTCTTTGTAGGTTCTGTTACGCGTGAAATGTTGTCTGCACTTGCTTTTTTGTCTGATCTGTGCATTTGGTGTTTCTTATTTTTGTTTTCAAGACGCGAGGGTAAGAGTGAGGGTTTGCTGTATCCGTTGGTGGGTTGGGGTTGAAAAGAATGACAATTGATGATCAAGGTGGGAATCTTGAATGTTGATACAGGAATTCTTGAATTAAATTCAGAGACCTTACGGTGTTCTGAAAGCAAAATGGGTCCCCTCTTCTTTCTTGAGGCTAATTTTCCTGCGACATCTGCTTGTGCTTAAAACCTGAGGATCTTTACCCGGTCTACAGTGCATTTTGTAAACTGGTTAAGCCGCAGGACGCTGGGAACTCAATTGTCTGTAGTGTCACGAATTGGGAGGTTACCTTCAGACTTGTTGATTACCTGGGAAGTTGCGATACAGTTCTTTGAACGCAATTCATCTACTTATCGGAAGTGGTCCAGTGTGTTCTTCACCTTAAAGGCCTTTTGTCTTTTGAGCTTTCATGTCACCCTATTTCTGATAAGTAGATTGGATTGCTGAGCCTTCTTACCTTAGGAACGAATACCTCATTCCTTTTTCTTGAAAAGGGGAGACACCACTAGGAAGCAACTTCTGCATAGAGGTCGATAGCAAATTGAACACAAGATGAAATCCAATATGGTTCTTTGAAAGGATGTAGGAAAAGGTATAAGGTCCGTGCCTACCTGACCTGGTCAAAGCTGATCATCGGCTGCCCATGTTCAGCTCTCCGGTTGCTTGCCTTACGGGTATGTGGTCTCTATTCTAGTAGTTGTGACACTGAATCAAGTAAAATTTAAAGAGTTCGGTCTACCTCCAGCGGTGCTTATATGAGAGTGTTTTTTCATTGGGTTAATTTTCTGAGATATCTATAAGACAACAAGAAGAAGCTACGTGTGGCGAACCTTTCTGAGCGACTTCTTTTACTTTTGTAGCCTTGCGATGTTTGATAACTATTAGTTTCTTCTTCCTCGTCCTGTCACTTCCTGATGTGTAATGGATCTAGTTGTAGTTCTAGATTTCTGTTGCATTGATGTTTGTCTGAAACAGGAAGGGTGCTAAGAGGGATTTCAGTACTGCAATATTGGAACGTAAGAAGGCTCCCAATCGGCTGATTGTTGATGAAGCTGTAAATGATGATAATTCTGTTGTTTCAATGAACTCTGAGACAATGGAGAAGCTCCAGTTTTTCCGGGGGGATACCATCTTGATTAAGGTGTTTAGTCTGGAAACTCTGAATGTTTTCCTTCCATGTATTTATGTCTAGAACACACTACAGAGTGATTTATAAGTAATTATTTTTCAGGGAAAAAAGAGGAGGGACACAGTGTGCATTGTTCTTGTTGATGATTCTTGTGAGGAACCAAAGATTAGAATGAACAAAGTTGTTCGTGCAAATCTAAGAGTACGCCTAGGTGATGTTGTTTCTGTCCATCAATGCCCTGATGTGAAGTACGGAAAACGTGTTCACATACTGCCAATTGATGACACAATTGAGGGCGTTACAGGAAATCTATTTGATGCTTATCTGAAACGTGAGTAAATTCCCACTAACCTTTTTTATAACAATTTTGTTCTGTGAGTTGCATCTTTCCCTAAACTTCTTTCTTGTTATTTCAGCATACTTCCTGGAGTCCTATAGGCCAGTGAGAAAGGGTGACCTTTTCCTTGTAAGAGGTGGAATGAGGAGCGTGGAATTTAAGGTCATTGAAACAGATCCTGGTGAATATTGTATTGTTGCTCCAGACACAGAGATCTTCTGTGAAGGAGAGCCTGTTAAACGTGAGGATGAAGAGCGATTAAATGAAGTTGGCTATGATGATGTGGGTGGTGTAAGAAAACAGATGGCTCAGATTCGTGAACTGGTTGAACTTCCACTCAGACACCCCCAGCTGTTCAAATCAATTGGGGTGAAGCCTCCAAAGGGTATCCTGCTTTATGGGCCACCTGGTTCTGGAAAGACATTAATTGCTAGAGCTGTTGCAAATGAAACTGGTGCCTTTTTCTTCTTAATCAATGGACCTGAAATTATGTCTAAATTGGCTGGAGAAAGCGAAAGCAACTTGAGAAAGGCCTTTGAGGAGGCTGAAAAGAATTCTCCTGCTATCATCTTTATTGATGAGATTGACTCCATAGCCCCCAAAAGAGAGAAGACACATGGTGAAGTGGAGAGGCGAATTGTGTCCCAACTGTTGACTTTAATGGATGGCCTTAAGACTCGAGCACATGTTATTGTTATTGGAGCTACTAATAGACCAAACAGCATTGATCCAGCTCTTAGAAGATTTGGAAGGTTTGATAGGGAGATTGATATTGGTGTTCCAGATGAGGTTGGGCGGTTAGAGGTTCTCAGAATACACACAAAGAACATGAAGCTTGCAGATGATGTAAAGATTCTTTTCTTTCTTCTCGAATATCTTCTTTTCTGCTTATTATTATATTTATGATCTGTCTTACTGTCTTTTAAATATCTGTAAAATTCTCTTGTAATGTTATCTTAACTTTTAGGTTGACCTGGAAAGAGTTGCAAAAGATACACATGGTTATGTCGGAGCAGACCTTGCAGCTCTTTGCACCGAGGCTGCCCTTCAGTGCATTCGGGAGAAAATGGATGTCATTGACTTAGAGGATGATGCAATTGATGCTGAGATTCTTAACTCAATGGCAGTAACAAATGAACATTTCAAAACAGCTCTGGGCTCTTCAAATCCATCTGCTTTACGTGAAACTGTGAGTCTTTGCATCATCCTCTCCTCATCTTCTTGTTTGTTCAATAAGAGCTCATCCTTTGTTTTTGGGTCGCTATATGATTGTGGTTTCTATCTTTACAATTTTGATAGGTTGTGGAGGTTCCTAATGTCACATGGGTGGATATTGGTGGCTTGGACAATGTGAAAAGGGAACTTCAGGAGGTGATTTTTTTAATCTTTCTATTTTGCCGGCCATCCACTGCTTCTGTAAGAGGAAGATCAGTGTGTTGACATGCAATATATTGGAACAGTCTCTGGCTGAGCACTTTGTTCTAGAAGTCAGCAACCAAGAAATTGCTGACTGCAGTTGTTGTTGTTCATACTTGATCAGCTTTTAAATCTCTTTCAAGCTCTTAAAATTTCTGTTTGGTCCGCAAATTTTTAGTCTTTTTACTGTTTAACATCAGTGCGTGGAGTCCTGCATGGAAGTTTTGCATGGAATTCATCCTTGTTACATCTAATTATTGTTGTTTCATGATTATTCTGTTACAGACTGTACAGTATCCAGTTGAGCATCCTGAGAAATTTGAGAAGTTCGGGATGTCTCCCTCCAAAGGAGTGCTATTTTATGGCCCTCCTGGGTGTGGTAAAACTCTTCTTGCAAAAGCTATCGCAAATGAGTGCCAGGCCAATTTTATTAGTGTGAAGGGTCCTGAGTTGTTAACAATGTGGTTTGGAGAGAGTGAAGCTAATGTTCGGGAGATCTTCGACAAAGCCAGACAATCAGCTCCCTGTGTCCTTTTCTTTGATGAACTCGACTCTATAGCAACTCAGGTAACACTTGTTAATGACTTCTCGTGTTCTTTGTCTAGTTTCTAATTTTTTATGGTGATGAAGACGAGGAAGAAATGTATGGAAACAATTGGGATGCATTGAACTTTAGGCATTCTGGTCGTTCTAAGTTGTTTTAAATTTTTAATTGGTTTTCTCAGTTGCCAAGTATGGCTAATTGCTTGGCTGCATATAGGATTGGTCAAAACTAAATATGCAGTCCATAGCAGCTGAATGTGTTGACGCTCTTCTTTACAGCTGCAGGAATACCTTTAATATCTTTTGTACTCTTACGGTCTTACCTTCCTGGAATATGTTTAATAGTTTATTTTCAAAAGCTTCTTCACTTTATAATAGGGAGCATTTGTTAATATTATGTTCTTATCTGGCATTTCAATGGGAATGCCTTTCTTTCCTTTCCCAACTGATTATTTATCTCCTTTTCATAGTTTGGAATTTTGACCTTCAATGAACATGTTTATTCTTTATTTGAGCTCTTGTTCACTTGTGGGAATTTATGTTCTCTCCCCCTATCTCCTGCTGCTCATATTTTGGACTTTTGACCTTCCAGAAACATCTTCACTAGTTTATTTTTAACCTCTTATTCATTTATATTGATGAACATTTACTTATATAATATTTTCCTTGTGTGAAACTTGAATGGGAATGTCTTTCTTGTTTTTCCTGACTAATCATGCTCTCTTTTCCATTCATGTCTTCTTCAGCGTGGAAGCTCTGTTGGAGATGCTGGTGGTGCCGCTGACCGTGTCTTGAATCAATTGTTGACTGAAATGGATGGCATGACTGCAAAGAAAACTGTCTTTATAATTGGAGCAACAAACAGGCCAGATATTATTGATCCTGCCTTGCTTAGGCCTGGTCGTTTAGACCAGTTGATTTACATTCCCTTGCCAGATGAAGCTTCTCGACTCCAGATCTTCAAAGCATGTCTACGGAAGTCACCTGTATCAAAGGACGTTGACCTTCCTACCTTGGCACGCTATACTCATGGTTTTAGTGGTGCTGATATTACTGAAATTTGCCAGAGAGCTTGCAAATATGCTATCAGAGAGAACATTGAGAAGGTAAAACCTTTTCCCTTATTCTTTTCCCTTTAAAGTGGTCCTTTTCCATGTATAGTATGTCAAATTGTTCTATGAAGCTCCTGATCACATAGTCATGAAAGTCCAGTCATGTTCTCTTTGATGAATAAGTGTAACTTTTCTTTTGCCTATGTGTCACTGCGGTTTACTATCTTAACATGTTGCTTATCGTTGTTTATTTCATCTGATTGGACTGGTTGTGGTTTTGGCGTTTTAATTGTCAGTCTTTTTGTTTTACCTGGGCTTTGGTGGCAGTGTTTAAAGATATTTGGCATTTTGTGATTTCTTATTTTGTACGTATTGTTCAAGTATTTTTGCAACTTTTATATGATGCCATCTGCAATTATTTCGCTGCAATTTGGCTCAATTAGAATTTTTATCGAGAGAACTACAAAAACTTTACGAGAATGCAGCAACTGCGTGATGATCAATCTTCTTCTTCAGAGACATGCTCAGAAAGTTATTCTTTTCTTAGTGTTGCATTCGAGTTTGTATATTGTTTGAAGAACCTGCTCCTTTCTTTTCGTATGTCTCGGAAGGAGCCTCTGAGCAGGTTCTTAAATTACAGCAAATGTGTGTTTATTAGCCTGGATAATTGACGGGAATTACTCGATACATTTGATAATCTGTTTGATAAATGGTTGCTTTCTGTCAGAGATGCATTCTTGCATTAGTAAGGCAGGTATAGGCCCTAATGCTAAATATGTCAATTATGATGGTGGCTTACAGTATTTGGTTGGTGTCAATTTTATTTAGATCTGGAACCAATGAGCGTGGGTTTTCCACAGAAATGGTTTTCTTGCTACATTTTTTGTTGTTGAGGCCCAGAAACTATTTTTTTCCTGCAGAAAGCGAATGCAGTCTGGCACTTTCTGTGACTAAGCTTGTCTACATGTTTGTGATGTTTCGTCTCACAATCATTTCCCATGTGAAAACAGGACATTGAGCGGGAGCGCAAGAGGAAGGAGAACCCTGAGGCAATGGATGAGGATGACGTAGATGAAGTTCCGGAAATAAAAGCAGCACATTTTGAAGAATCCATGAAGTATGCTAGAAGAAGTGTAAGCGATGCTGACATAAGGAAGTACCAACTCTTTGCCCAAACGTTGCAGCAATCTCGTGGGTTTGGATCAGAATTCCGCTTCCCTGACAGACCTGAGTCTGGTTCTGCTGCTGGAGCCGCTGATCCATTTGCCACTGCTGCCGGTGGAGATGATGATGATTTGTATAACTAAGCTGTGAATACTTGGGGGTATGCGACTCCAGCGAACATTTGATCTGCAAGTCCATCCTTTTCGTGCTTTACCATCCGAGAAATTGTTCCATTCTTTCCTGAATTTTTACTTGTTGCACTTAACGCGTTTACGTTTATTTGATGTTATACGATCACAATGAGGTGGTTGGCCCCTGTGGAATACCAACTTTCATTTAATTTGCTGTAGTGCAGGCACGAAAAGTTGGTACTGATTTTTTTTTTTTTTGTTGATGAAATGATACAAGTGGTGTTATCGACGACGCCGCATATAGTAATATACCGGCTTATGCATATCGTACTAGCGCCTTAGGTATAGGTAAATTTTTGCCATTTTTGAAATAAGGTAAAGTGATTGAGTTTTGTTTTTTGAATTAAAGAAGGCGATATGTAACCATTTTTATTTGTCGTTGCGTCGCATCAATGAGCAAACTAATGCAATGCTGATGTGCCATTTTTTACATTAGTATAGAGGATACGCATCCTTTGATTAGTGAACTCCAATAGGAAATTTGAAGGTTTGAAACACTATTTTCCGGGCAATGGCTGTGATGGGGTTAGGCTTCCATCTTTTTATTGCAACAAAATCCTTTTATTGCAACAAAATTGGAAAGTATATACAACAAAAACCTTTTATTGCAACAAAATTAAAAAGTATATACAACAAAAACTGGTACTCTAGAGCCTCAGCTCCTCGAAGTACTTTCTTTTAATGGGTTCCACATGTTATCTATGAGATTCTATTTGGTTGGCTTGAGCAAGAGGCCATCTTTTGCAAATGGCAAACCTGTTGAAGAGACTGTTGCTGAGTAGAGAATTGGTCGAAGTGTTGGAGCGGCATTCTATGAGACTGCGAAAGTGCTGCTTCCAATCATCATCGTTTGCCAAAATGTAGATACGCCCTCGAATTGTCTTTCAAGTTAGCCAAGTACCCAATGCATTCCAAAAGAACCTCAGTTTCCCATCAAACAGAATTGTTATGAAACCAACAAGTCAGAGCATGTCGAAACCAACCTGCGACGTCTTTAATTAGGCCTGCTACCCCTTTCCTGCCAGCCTTAAACAAGGAAGTCATGTTGATTTCCACCCATATATCTTCTCGGTTAATCCCATTGCTCCAGAGGATCCAAGTGCGTAACTAGTTGGGTGTTTTAACTCGTTGCCAATCAGTCTAGTGATAGGTCCACCAATGCTTGCTGCAGAGCGACCATAATTGATTGGCCAAGTTGCCTGTAGGAATGTCACCATTTTGTTTTCAACTCTTTAAATGGCTTTTTTTCAGTCTCTATATAAGAAAGTCTCTAATATAACAAAGTCTCTATTATATATAAGAAAGTGATAACAATTAGGTGACCCCTTCACCATTCTTTTTTTTTTTAAGTAAAGCTGACTAATACCATCTCTCTTTATGCTTAATCATATAAAATTCACTTGTGTAGTAAAAGTTCATTTCATCTTTTGCTTTTCGTTTGAGTGGAGTCCCTCGATGTGGTATGTTAAAAGTAAAAGGTGAATCATCACTTGCAGCCTGGGCAATCTTTTCCACTATGTTTTGATGGATGGATGGAGGGAATGAAAAAGATACTATTATAAAATGAGAAAGGAATAAAATTTGTTTGAATAAGAATAAAATGGGAAGATAGGAATGGTTAAATATTATGTTTGTCGAGTAATGAATAACTAAGTTGTGAATAGTTCATGCCCACCACCCAATAGAAACCCCAAGATTT
This sequence comes from Nymphaea thermarum, assembly GCA_011799765.1. Classification (NCBI taxonomy): domain Eukaryota; kingdom Viridiplantae; phylum Streptophyta; class Magnoliopsida; order Nymphaeales; family Nymphaeaceae; genus Nymphaea; species Nymphaea thermarum. The sequence goes on from JAANDH010000763.1 coordinate 15,232, forward strand.
TCCATTCTCCTTATCTTTGAACTATGTCGAGACCTAGGTGAAATATGGTACACCTAACTAAAGAATCTCTATTTCATCTTTTATGGTTTAGAGGAATAACACTTATGAAAATCTAACAGGCCACCTGTCTTCTACACACCTGCTTGCCTGACTAGCTATGTTGTGAACGCTTAGTGATACATTAAAACACATTTAAGTTTACTTGATGTTATACCTATTTAGTGGTGGAATCTTTTGCTACTGTTACTATAGAAAATATTATATATATATATATATATATATATATATATATATATATATATATATATATATATATATATATATATATATATATATATATATATATAAGAAAAATTGAAATCAGCCATTTGCTTCTATGGTCAAATAATAGTTTCTACTATTTTGTGTTGTAAAAATTATATTATGTCAATTTATAATGTTGTTAATGCACCTTTTTTGTCACAGTTTTAAGTGATACAAAATAAAAATTCGTCCCACTAATATATGTGTTCTGTTGTGTGTGTGGGAGAGAGAGATGATGAAAATTTTCATCCCCACTTTTTCTTTGCACTTTCTCATCCTACTCTCTCTCTCTCTCTCTCTCTCTCTCTTTTCCACAATCACCTTTCGCATCATTATATAGGTCGTCTCAAAATATGTTATCCCATCCTTACAATCTCAACGAAAACAGCTTGAAGTTCATGCAAGAAAAACAGAAATGTGTATCTTATCTTACCACCAATCCAAAATCTTGCTATGCTTAAGCTAAATCCGTGTTCCTTGCACCGTGGACAGTTGTACACAATTATCTCATGCTTTTGTTTGTTCGGTCTTTTTCCTCACGTGGTAATAACTCGGGAAAGGTTTTATCGATGTGTGATGCTGCTTCGGTAAAAGCATACTTGAAAAAAAAAATCAGTGATATTAATGCGATAAGGTTTTAGTTTTAGTGACGTTTTACTAATGTCCGGACTCAACATGTTGATGGAAGTCTAGTTTTACTGACGCGCAGAACAAACATTGATAATTCTTCGTCGAAAATATGTTTCATCGACGTGAGAAATGTTACAGGTCGGTAAATCTAACAAACTTACTAACGTCCGTAGATGAACGTCTGTAAGTTTCATCAGGAAAAGATTTTTATCGACTCGAGAACAGTCACTTGTCTGTAAAACTGGGCTTCTTTCAGTACTTTTATCGACATTTGGAATAGGATGGTGGTAAAAATTGTTTTTTAGCGACGTAAGAGTTGCGGACATTGGTAAAAGGCAAACTTCAAGGATGTAGACATGTGTCGATGAAGGCAGCTTTTCACCGACCTCTATCTCTGGACGACAACAAAAAATTATATTTACCAACATTTTTCTTTGGGCGTCAGTAAAAGTTGAGTTTTACTTACATGAGATTTTCCACGTGTCGGTAAATCCATATGGTTTTGTAGTGCTTCTTCAGTTCCTGTGAGCACTTCTATGTCTCCCATCTTCACCATTGACTCCGCGAACAGTGCTGCTCACCTAGTTGGGTATTCACGTTGCCCCTGAACTGTAACAAAGCATTCAACATATGATCTCCGTTTTTTTTTTTCTGGTGAGATGCACTGGAGTTCTAGTTCAGAGTTGGATTAATCTTCTCAACTAATTGAACTGATTCAAAGTTGACATGTGTTTTGTCTCGTCAAAATCACTGAGAGCTCCAAGAAATATTCTGAGCACCATGAAGTATTGTTGTGACCATATATGGCAAGCCTCTCACCCAATAGGATCAACTTCAGATCAGTTACCTCGTGAGTGACCTATCAGGCTACAATGCTGCCTACTAACTAATAATCATGCACTTATTTGTGTGTAACTTTCTACTTTATCCCCTTTTGAAATTTCTAAAGTTAGAAAATCTTTGAGTTTAGATTTTTGCAAAAAGCTTCCCTTGTTTACATAGTTTTTACCTCCTATAAAAGCGATTAAACCTATGGTGATCAATTACGGGGAACTATATGTGGAGCAATTCGGCTATTTTTGGCTTTTGATCCAAGCCTCCCCCTCCTTCCTTCTAACATGGGGTCTAGAGTTGATTTGGGACGTAAATGATCCTATGGTATACCTTTAACTCATTCACATAAATAATATCCATAGTAGTCAAAGACTATCATGCCACTAAGGTGGACCAGTTGTGCTATGCCCCTCGGGGCTACTCTCCTGACTTAACATATACCAATTCTTCAAGTTTTACATATACCATTACATGATATCATGGCTTTACAACCCAGTCAAAGTGTCGTCGTTCGACATTATCCTTGGAAAAATCTTATCATGCAAGAAAGTGGTACATTTTCAGGAAACTTGATTTGAAGCTTAAAACATCAAAAGGCAGGAAAATCAAATCTTCGGGCAAAATTACACTCACCACTTGCAAAAGAGCTGAATTGTTACGGGACAATATACCAGCATTTCGATTCCGAGTTTCACCCTATATGCCATAAGAGCATAGTGCCCCACCCTAATTAAAAGGGTAACAGTGACACCTCTTGTCACCAGCTATGCCGTACAATTTATACCAAGTCTTCAAGGTCATGATACAAACAAGGCCTTGGATCATGATACAAGGAAGCCAAAACCATAAACCTTCAAAGACTTCACAATTTAAGTGCTGGAGATTTTAACAGAAACGAGGGAGAAAATAATGTAGCAAAAAATGTAAACTTTTCACAGAGGCGATAGATCCTTTTTCAGATTCTGATATAATGTATCTAAGCCCCCTGAGAAGTAAACCTCAAGTTAGGCCCAAACATCATGTTTTAGACCGTTTCAATAGAAAGCAAACGACAATTGGATGTGAACTAAGTAGGGTGATAAGACTTGTTTATGAAAACGGTCAACCTTTTTGAACTTATCTTAGTTCAGAAAAGAGAATAGGAAAGCTAATCAAATTTGATCTACCAACAGCCTTTAGCCACTATGGATTCAAATCCAGCTTATCTAAATCCTGTCATAGCACATAATTTGGCAAATCATTGAGCATATACACAAGCCAAAGGGCTTGGCTAGTTGGCTATGTGTGATCTTTGCAGGTTGGACGTGCAGGTTTAGTTTGACTGGTCAGGTTCTGGGCTTGACAAGGTATCTTCAAGCAAGTCTCTCTAACTTTGTTTTCCTTATTTAAGGAAAAGCATATCACTTTAAAAAAAAATTAACAGAACTTTAATCGATAACATGACAGTAGTAACCAGTAAGAAAAAACAGCCATGTGAGATAGGTCTACGCCTGAGGCAAAATATAAGTTCTGAAATGTTAGGTACGCTTTTGTAAAATGACCCATTCCTGAAGCATGTTTCTATAACTTGTTCACAATTGAATATAAGAAAGAGCACCACTAAAATGGTAAAATTTCAGTTTGCACATTATCATCAGCAAGGGCAAACCCCCTCCTTCAACAGCAAATGGATCGCCAATATCATCTGTGTGATATTTGAGGGAAACTAACAGGCAGAATTAATATACACATTATTATCAGAAAAGTAATACTAAATACAAAGAAATATCAAGACAATAAAGGACAAGAAAAACAGAGAGTAACTTGGGAATGATGTATCCTGGAATTCGCAGAGCCACACATCAGGTCTCCACCATAGATGCATGCTTGCCATTCATTGTTTAGCTGCCACTTGTCATATGCAACAAGGGGACGAATCACTTTACCCACCCCATGCAGAGGAATATCATTGATCAACACCGTCCATGAATATCTTGTTATAAATCAGCTGCACTGCAAACAAAGAAGTCATACAATTAATATTCTAGTTACTAAGAACTCCACTAGAGAAATTAACTTTTAATTTTACAGCTAAATTATTCTTCTGTAGTAGGACAACCTTGAACTCCGGGGATGTTGGGCTGGTCAGCAAGTAGATGACTGAAGGCAGTTAAATCACCTGGGCTGCTTCAACAGGAAAAGGATATACTATTATGAGCATGTCAAGAAGAACCAGTGACCTTAAGCATTTATAACGTCTGATGTCATGGCAAAGAAGTAGAATCAATTCGAATGCCATACGTGAGGGATTTATGCAGATTACTTGTGGCCCAATTCACAACTGGCTTCTTGAGGACACACTACAGTTTTCACCAGTAACTTACGTGGAGTTTGCATTGAAGGATAGGGGGCACAAGAAAAAGGGTTTTCAAAGTAAATATCAAAAAATAGCATGAGAAACAAAAATTGGAAAGCTGCACAACCACTTTAGGAAAGCAAAGATGCCTCCATAAACCTCGAAGCAAGGTTCCAAAACAGACAAGTAGGGCAAAGAAACAGGAAACTGTAATTGGATCAGAAGATTTTGAAAAATAACCTCCTTCAGGTGCTCCAAAAGGCAGAGCTGAATACAGGGACAGTATCAGCAAGAATATACTGAGGCAATGTATCGACAATAGGGGAAAGGTGCAAGTCTGCAATTAGGGTAGGAAGGAATGAAGTAAATATGAGAATTGCCTGAGGCTAAACTAGCAAAATCCTCACTTTCTTAGGGCATGTAAAGGGGTCATCAAACATTTCAACACTCTTACTAAAGATCCTAACATGCAATGAATCATGATTATGGATATAGTGTCACATCGACAAACAACGAACCTTGAATTCCAATTTAGAGCTAAAACCACAGATGACTTCAGGTTGTACCTGTAACGAAAATCTGTTTAGTATTTATCAAGAATAAAATTGACATACAACAACAAAATCAGCAAAAGTAATAAAAAAGTTCAGGAATTTAGACCAACACTTAGTTAATGATGTCAACAGTTAGCTAAGGATTTGCTAAGCTTCCCTCTGTAATATGTTTCTAGTGCCCAAAGGTTGGGTATTTGGGAACCAGCATGATGTTGGCATCCTCCCCAAATGACACCACTCATGCTCTTTTCAGTTTTGTCAGTGCTGACAGCTGACATAGCAGAAAACCTATTAACCAACAAGATCCTCAAAGTTTAACATTATCAGCATAAAACAGGGTAGGTTTGATGCCCAATTTCGCAACTAACAGAAATCACAATTAAGGCTGGGCATCGGGCCGGGCCGAACGTAAAAAACGAGGCCCGACATTATAAACGGGCCAGCCCGAGGCCCAGCCCGTTTAGAAACGGGCCGAGCCAAGCCCACTTAATATCGGGCCTCGGGCTTCAACTTATGCCCGAGGCCCGGCCCGGCCCGATTATTAATGGGCCAGGCCGGGCTTTTTCGGGTTAAAGGAGTTGAAGAACATGGGGAGGGAAACAAGTGAGCTTGGCACCACCAACCCACAGAAACGGAAGCTTAAGTTGTAGTGGTTTTCAGATGACAGGGGTGGAGAGATATAGGGGAAGGGCCATGTTCTAGCAGACCTCGGGCAATGTGCATCGTTCAGCTACCTCAACCTCTCACACAACATCCTTGAATAGGGGGCGGGGGGACCATAACCGGCTAAGTTGCTAACATTCAGTTTTTTGAAAAAAAAAAAAATGATGTCGGGCTTCTCAGGCCGCCGACGATCACAACGGCAGGCCCGAGCCCGACCTGTTAATTACCGGGCCGGGCCGAGCCCGTTAACCTCAGCCCGGAATTCATTATTTGAAGGCCCGGGCCCAGGCCCGTAACGGGCCGGGTACCCGGCGGTGGCCCGGCCCGTTGCCCAGGCTTAATCACAATGTATAAGATCAAAAGCTCAAGTTTCTTAGGAAGTGTATGTGAGAAATGTGATTAGTCTCACCAACAGAACACACATTTAAATGGTTTGGAGAGTTCACTTATCTGAAATCAACATAAGTGTTGACGGATCTTATGTTTTGGGTCTGGGTCTGACCCGATCCAGTATGTCCTTATTAGGGCATACTTATATCATTGTAACCCTAATCTTAAGTGTGAATGAAAATTTCTAAGAGAGAGAGAGTCTGGTTGCTAGTGGGCACCGGCTCCTCCTCATTCGTAGTTTTTTCTCCCTCGTGTTGAGGGTTTTTTCCACGTTACATCGTGATCACTGTTCTTTCCTCTTCTTGTTCATGTTTCTACAATAAGAAACTTATGATACCTGGCCGTTATTTGCAGTAATTGCAGTTACTGATGTCAATGTTGGGACTTGGGCATCGAATTATTAGTTTTTCTTACAGAAGAGTGAAGGACGTAAGAACCCCTATTGCACATGCCAAATTTGGTGTGCGTTTGCAAATATGAAAGACTTATTGGTTCGAGTATGCGAAAGCTGTTAGTAGCAGTAGTAAAGTGTAGATTCTATAACAAAAGGACAGGAAAGAGAGAGAGAGTTGAAAAACAAATTCAATTAAACGGAACTCATACCAAGAGTAATGGATGCCAAAAAACCACAACTCAAAGAGAAAAAGGCAGTCTAAAACTAGAAATAAGGTCCAAAGGCCAGAATGCCTTTACGTGGAGACATCCATCCAAAGAGAAAAAAAGGGACTGAGAAGTCTTAAGGCTGCCCACAAAAGAAAATATTATTGTACATGAACCAGATGTGCCATCAAAAACAGCAAAGCCACATCCGCCACAGAAAATGCCAGCATTTGGAGTGACGAATGACCAGGGGACCAAAAGGGAAATCCATGCAAAGGGAGAAAAAGATAGAGAGACCTAACCTTCACAAAAGAATGGTGAGGGAGGCCTAAGAAGATCCACCAAAAGAGGTGAAAAGACAGAGAAGGGGATGGAATGGAAGAAAGTGCAACATGACCCATTAGTGCTACTACTAAGATGGAATTTTACCCAATAAAAACAGTCGCTTCTCTTGGAGCACATATATTTAAAATGCTAGGAGAACTTATTAAGAAGTGAAGGCAATAATATTATTCTGATATGTGAGAATATAGTTGAATCTCAATATAATGGAATTATTACCATGGGTCCACGTGGTTTTGCTCATCACCGAATGTGTAACCAATACTGAAAGGCACGTCCTAACTTAATATTTTAGATGTTGTCATGAACTTCTCTCCCTTCACCTAAAGCTCCACCATCCATTTAGGCAGAATATACAACATGATCACCAATGCTGGTATTTCTAAGATATTGCCAAACAGCTAAAAATGATATTATCAGGGAAATATTATAGCATTTTCAAAGTATAGCCAGCAAATAAAATATGAAATTACAACAATATCACAACATTTTCCCTATGAAGAAAAAAAAACTTTGTTTTTATTGTACATATTTTAAGTGCATACAGTTCATTTTTATTTTTCTATAACTTAAAAAAATGAAAGTTCATGAATATTCCCGTAGCAAATTAGCAATAATTTCATAATTTTGTATTTTTTCTTTCATTCTTTTTACTTTCAAAATTTTGAATTCCAAAAACTTTCCAAAAAAAATCAGCTTTTAGAAGATCAAGAAACACCTTTCCATAAATTGCCGAGAGGCAACCTGGCCTCTGTTATCAAGCTATGTGCCATAGAATGAGACATTCTTAATGTGCCATCAAGTGGTAACATCCATATGACAAGCCCCTAATTTTCATAGGATGCAGAATGCTTGGAACTGTATTAAGGATCAGCCTTCCAGATTTTAGTAAAAGGTCGAGAATAACAAGCACAAAGTCCTTGGACCACTTTCTCACAAAACAAAGCTCCAACAACCACACGACATATTACAATTCAAAAGCATAGTACAAGAAATAAACAAACTATAAATGGGAATATTAACAGAAAAAAAAAGGCAAAATTACATTAATTTGCTAATACCATACGGAAAACATGGAAGGTTTATTGAAAAAATCTTACTCGAACAGATGCATTTCATGAATGGTTTTCAGACCCTCCAAGCAGTGCATTATACTAGGGCCAGCTTCAACCCGAGCCTCCATTTGTTCCGAGCTTACTTTTTTGCACTCTTCTTTTAGAAGAAAATAAGCATCTTGAGAGATTTTCTCAAGGGCCTTTACAATAAGAAGGAACTCCTTCCTATTCCATGAGGGCAAGAATAGCAAAGGAACAATCAAGAAAAGTCAAACAAGGAAATTTGAGAACATGTAACTGGCATCTAAAATGAAAATGATGCATTTAAGGCACAAAAAATAGAGATGAAACTCAATCCTAAGTACCTTAAAGAAGAAATAGCAAATTAGTCGTGCAGAAAATACAGGCCCCACAGTCCCCCTTCTTCGTTGGTCTACATAAGACACGAGGATATTAAATAATTATGGTCCCGATATGAGGATATTAAATAATTATGGTCCCGATATTGCAATCGTCCAATTTCCTAGTTATTAAATCATGAATATACATGCCTGACAATAGACGAGGAACAGTGGTGGAAAAAATTGTTAGCCTTTTTCAATATTCAAAGTTCATTTTGGTAGGTAAGAAAAACCGCTCCCATTGTGAAATTAGTATAAAGACAGGATGAACAATTTAATAATACCTGCCCACATTTTGAATTATTTACAAAATATTTGACTGATTATACATTTTTCTTATGAACATCAAACAGATTTTTCACCGTTCCTTTTACAATGTTCAAGAGAAATACGTTCCCCTCCTTGTTTAGCTATGTAACTCAAATAGTTTTGTTCTTTTTCTGTAAGTTAGTCCTTTACCTCGTGTCGCCTTCCGTATCTCGCACACATGCACACATAGAGACACTACAATAGGAAAGATGCATGGTGGCATTGTACCATTTCAATTTCTAGTGGCACATACTCTTAACTCTGTTTGCTCTAGACATCAGATGTTGTGTGAGTTTGGGAGGGGCGGGGGTGTGTGTGGATACACCACAAGTAAGAGGAAAAACGAGTATGCAAAACTTAAAAAAGGTATATAAACTTAAGATCAAATATAGAACTTTACATTGTACCAAGCAACGCAGAGTAATTCATTTCAAAGGACTCCAACTGTTTCGCCAAAAGCTCCTTCTTAATGTCCGGATTTCCAGATAGGGTGCCAAAATTATTCGGATCTTGTAGAACCTATTAACTAATTCATCAGCGCTAGTTGGAAATAATCATATTGAACTCAAAGTTAAAAAGGAAGAGCTTGAATTAAACAGAATATATGTTTAGTTACCGGCAGTCGTCCAATGATGGCTGATGCATTCCCAAATTGAGTGAGAAATAGGGACTGAAGTTGCTCCCATCGATCCATTTCCTCCCTGGCCCTTTTGTACTTGCTTTGATATTTCTTCATTAGCCTCTCCATGTGAAGAAAAATAACAATATACCGGCACCGTACGGTGGCGTTTGATGGCCAAGTTTTTTGGAAAGCAATTCTTAAGCCAAGATTTTCCCGAAGAGAATAATATCATCAGCTTCTTGTAGAATATCATCCATCAAAGTGGGTTAAGCCCCAGGTAAATTTATGGAAAAATAATCACTTATCAGAAGAATCATCATAATAAAAGCTTCCAGAGCTGAGAAAAATACAAAAAAGAGCAGATAAAGAACAGAATTGAAGAAAACCTCTGAGTAGCCACCTCTACGTGTTCAATTTATACAAAATCTGTGTCGGACACAGGTCATCCAACTTGGGAAGGAAAAGATGAGCCTGCAAAAAATAGATTAGATGGGTATAGATAGTTTAATAGACCAGTTGTGTGAGTCATTGCAAGGATAGTTTAATAGACCAGTTGTGTTAGTCGTTGCAAAAGTGTAGTTTAATAGAGCAGCACGTGAATGATGTTGGATTTAAGCCCAGCATCTCTCGGTTTTAGGGTTTACTGAAAATACTGTTTACCTTAGAAGGAAACCCGTGATTCAAAACTTCAACTCTTCTTCTTCTCCTTCTTCTTCTCCTTCTTCTTCCTCTTCTTTTTGCTTTGCTGTTTTAACAGGGGACTGTCACTGCTTCATCACTTGAACTCCAGAGCCACTGGTGAACTTACTGCGCAGATGACAACTTGCAACTTCCGCTGCCACTTCAATTGTTCCAGCAGTGGTATCAGAGCCTTTCTTGTCGAATTCCAGTAAGTGAAATTTGATCTTGATCTTTATGGTGCCTGTGAAGATCATACTGGTAGCAGAGAGGCGACTTGGGTAAAGGAGGAACACGGCATTGAACCTGCAGACTTCCTCCTGTCATTCCTCTTTGTCTGCCGGTTCATCCCTGTCTCTGGGAAAGCCGAGACTGAGGAAGACGTTATTGAAGCTCCTGGTTTTGGGAGGTTGCCTTTCTCACGATGGCAGCACAGAAAGAGCAACAGCAGAAAAAGAGGGGGCTGCGGCTGAAGGCGTCGGTCGGCCAGTAGACGCCGCTAACGCAGACCCTCGCGAGTGGAAAGAGGAACTCTCGAGAGGAGAGAGAGAACGACATCGAAAAATGAGGAACAATAGTTCGAAAAGGTTTACTATACTCAATTACAATATCAGTCCTCTACCTCGGCATTATTTTCCATAAAACAGTTACAATTTTTATACATTATTGACACAACGCTTTTGCTAAAAGCATTTTCAAAAAGAGGTTCGCGAAAGTTATTTTCAGCAAAAACCGAGGAGTTTATACGAAATTGTTAGTGATACCCTCAGACTTATTTTAATTTCTCAAAGATGGTTCCGAAAGATTATTGTGCAATTTCTGCGGAAAACAGAGATTTTTTTGTGCAATTACGTACTGGTACCCATAGACTTATTAAATATTGCCAAAGAAAGGCTCTAAAATAAAACTTGAAGAGTAAAGGGAATTGACGTTCGAAATTTAAGCTTGATGTTGAAATTTCTGTCAATGCTTTAGAATATTATTGGAGATCTCTTTATGTTATATTCATTGTGATATTTTTCTCTTTATTTATTGTTCTTTAGTTGCCATGCATGAAACCGTAGGATTATGTTGGCATTGACTTTAGAAAGATTAGTTTATGTGATCAACAGCCCTTTCTTATTTTAGGAGACAAACCTTTAGATGAGAAAAGAATGACATATGAGTCATTTACTACTGATAACTTGATGGCTAAAACCATCATGTTAGCCCTCATGAAAGATGACTTGATTAGGGTATTTGAGGATTGTCCAACGCCAAGAACATATTTGACACTATCTCATCCAAATACAACACTACTACTACTATGCACGTACAGTTGCTACTAGAACAATACAATTCGTATAAAAAGAAAGAGTTAGACAATGTAGTGGACCATGTTAATAAGATATTGGTCATGGTTAAAGATCTAGCCGTAGCGGAGAATGTCATATCTAATAACATGCAGATCAACACCATTCTAAACAGCCTACCACCTTCATGGGATATGGCAGTCACTACTTTAAGTCTCTGATTTGATAATCTGACTTTACAAAAGCTTCCTGTATTGTTAGCTACTAAGCAACCACACCTGGCCAAGAGAAAGAATGCAGAATTGATCAGGAACCTCCTAGTAATCATGTGCCTGTAAGACCCAAACAATTTAAAAAACAGAACGATGGCAAGTTTAAGGGCAATTTTGCAGGTACTAAGAAATCTCAAAAAACTGTAGTGACAAGAAGAACTGCATGACAAAATACTCGATAAGAAAGACAACAATGGTCAAGGTAACAACAACGGTCAAGGCAACAACAACAAAGAGAAGCCGCAAGGGGACTCAGATAAATAAGTCATCTATGTAGTGTCAAAATATTTGGTTGTAGATGGAGATCTGACTGGATGTGTGGGCAGGAGCTACTCGTCACATCGCAAAGACAAAAGAAGGTGTGATTCACATGAAAGAACTAAGTCTTGGAACTCATAAGGTCTACATGAAAAACAACTCATATTGTAATGGTATGGGCATTGGGGCATATCGGCTGAATGTTGAGGGTACTAGTGTCGTTCTTAGTGAGGTTTCGTATGTCCCCTCCATGAGGAGGAACCTCATGTTTGTTCCTGCAATGACTGGGAAAGGTTTTGTAGTCAGTATTGTTCCAGGGAATGTAACTGTGGGAAAACACGGAAGGACTATGTTCGATGGAAAATATGTAAAAGAACATGGTATGTTCAAACTTAATGACATGAATAATATTTGAAGTTTTGCTTATTTTGACTAAGCAATGAGCGTGTGTGCAAACTTATGGCATAAAAGATTAAGCCATATAAGCATAAAAAATACGAAGACTCTAGTACAACAAAGTTTAATAACTGACATAAACACAAATGATTTCACGAAATGTTAGTCGTGTGTATATGGAAAGATAGCAAAGAAACCATTTTCATCTGAAATAATTCGGGCAACTGAACTATTGGAAATAGTCCACACTGATATCTGTGGACCTTTCAGAGTCCAAACTCACAGTGACAAGTTATACTTCATAACATTTATTGACGACTTCTCAAGATTTGACTATATTTATTTGATTTAAGTATAAGTCGGAAGCACTTGAGAAATTCAAGGAATATAAATCTCAAGTCGAAAGACAAGTTGGAAGATATATCAAAGTTGTAAGGTCCGGTCGAGGAGGAGAATACACATCTAATGAATTCCTCGAATACTGTAAAAACTTTGGCATTAATAGGCAAAAAGCAATGCCTAGAATACTACAACACAATGGTGTGGCTCAGAGGTGTAACAAAACCCTCTTCAATATGGTGAGATCCATGTTGACAGGTGCACAATTACCAAAAGTATTTTTGGGTGAAGCTATGCTAACAACTATGTATACAATAAATCGAGTGCCCTGCAAAGTAGTCTCAACCACTCCTTATGAGAGATGAACTTGTGTAAAACCAGATTTGAGACATTTGAGGAGATGAGGAACTGTAGCACAAATAAAAATTCTATATCCAGAAATGAATAAGCTAGATAACATATCAGTAAGATGTGTGTTTATTGGGTACCTAAAAGGATCCAAAGGCTACAAATTATATTATTCGATTATGGAGCTTATTGAAAGTATAAATGTAGAGTTTTTAGAAGAACTCAATAACAAAGATATTGATACAATTGAAGATCAAAATGATATACTAGATGATCTGATTTATTCAGAAGAATAGTCTAATAATGAACTGACTAGAGATTAGTTTGGTAATGAACCAATTAAGTAGGAATGGTCTGAGGAACAGACTGGTAGTGAATCAACTAAAGATCAGTTAGGTAATGAACCAACTGATCCACGTACCACGTCATCTTAGACGTTGTCAGGTCATAAAAGACCTAAAGCTCCTCCTTCATATTTAAATGATTAGTATGTATATCTTGTAGAGGAGCTATGCTATTTAACAGATATTGACAAAATGTCTGACAATCTGACATATGACAAAGCTATAAACTTGGATAAAGATTATGGATGAATAAATTGAAACTATAGAAAATAATAAAGTCTGAGAATTAGTAGATCTTCCCAATTATAGAAGACCCATTGGGTGCAAATGAGTGCTAAGGAAGGAGTATAAAGCTGATGGATCAGTCAAGAAATTCAAAGCTAGACTGGTGGCGAAAGGTTTTTATCAAAATGAATGAATTAATTACTCAAAAACCTATTCGTCGGTTGTAAAGTTTGCATCAATTAGAATAATTTTGGCTATCTCAGCATTCTATGACTTGGATATTTGTCAAATGGATGTGAAAACTGCTTTCCTGAATGGTGAGTTGAAAGAAACTATATATATGACTCAGCCAGAGGGGTGTATCATCAAAGAAAAAAAAAAAGTATACAAGCTGAATAATTCATTATACAGATTGAAGTAGTCACTTAGACAATGGTATTTTGCTTTTCATAAAGCTATTACAAAGCTTGGGTTTGTTGCAAACCAACTGGACCGTTGTGTATATGTCTGGACAAGTGAGAGCCTATTATGTATCCTGTCATTATATGTTGATGACATTTTATTAACAGAAAATGATAACGATATGATATTCAAAACAAAGACTTGGTTGAACAAAAACTTTGAAATGAAGGACTTGGGTGAAGCATCCTATATATTAAAAATAAAGATCACTCGAGATAGAAACTCAATAATTCTGAGTTTAAGCCAAGAACGATACTGATTATATCTTGAAGAAATTTCATATGCTAGACTGCAAACCTATTGGAACTGCTAAATGAGCAAATTTGGGCAAGAATGATTGTCTTAGTGAAGGACAACAAAAATTAAATGTTCCATATGTGCAAGCTGTGGGCAGTCTGATGTATTTAATGCTTTGCACCAGACTAGACATAAGCTTTCGTATCGGTCTAGTGAGTCGTTATCAAAATAATCCTGGTTGGCCTCACTGGCAAGCATTTAAAAAAATCTTCTAGCACATTAAAGGAACGAAAGGACTGAAATTGTCCTATCAAGTAGATGAGCTAACTTTAGTTTACTATTTTGAGGCAAATTTTGCCGAATGCAAAGATGACAGTAAGTCAACTTCGGGGTATGTTTTCCTGTTTGGAGGTAGAGCAGTAGCCTGGTCCTATAAGAAACAGGGTTGTGTTGCTTAACATAGTAAAAAAACAAAATATGTCGCATGTAATGTTGCAAGTATTTTTGTTGCTTGGATAAATCAGTTCTTGAAAGACTTGAAATTAGATCTTGATCATGAACCAGTTCAACGATATTGTGATAATCAGACAGCAATATCACTTATGAAGAATAGAGTTATTATCTCAAAAAGTAAACATATCATGGTGAAATACTATTATATTCATTAAATGATAGAGAAAAATGAAATCTCAGTTAATTATCTAGTTGATTATTTGTGTACCAATGACATGGTAGTTGATCCCTTAACTAAGTGAATATATGAAGACTTCTTTTCAAAACATGTAGCCGATATGCTATGATACCATGGTGTGGCTAATTTGAAGTTGCACCCATGTCGATGCGATGCGGGTGCAACCTTGGTTCGCACCCAAGACCGTCAACACTAAGTCGGGTGTGGTCAGACACACCAGACTAAAAATGTCATTTATTGACTCGCACCCGACAAACATGAGTCGAGTTTGGTCAAAAAAACGAGTCTGGCCATTTTTGTCCTTTTTTTAGGGTTTTTTTTAATTTTCAATAAATGAACAAAATTAATCGGGCACCATTTTTTTTCCCTTTGCTATTTGCTAACGCCTTCTTCGTTCTCTCTTTGTTGTGATCCCTTCCATCGACGGTAGCTTCCTCCCTGTCCAACGACTGGCAGTAGCTTCCTCTCTTTCTTGCGACCGGCATTGGCTGTGATCATCTCTTTCAGCGGCATCTAGGTATTTCGTTTTCTCCAACAGTCTCTCTCTCTCCACCGTTTTCCCCATTTTGTTTTCTTTTTTGCTTGTATAGGAAAAATCAGGATAGTTTGAGAAGATAGTGTCTCTAATGCAAATTTCAGAACTGATATTGCCATAGTGGAATAAGGTTTAGCATCTCTATTAGACTGCATTTTGTTTCAAGGAGATACCTCCATCACAATAGCTTGTGGATGCACCCGAAGAAGGGGTTGGATTCATTCATATGGAAGAGTATTATATGGGGCTGAAAAAAAAACATGTCCTAAAGTGAAATGGAAATTAGGTTAAAAGTGGTAATCTTTCTACATGTTGGAGTGGCATGGAGAGTCGTCCTTTTACATACAGTGTTGGCCTGAAGAATAATGTAGAAGTATGGAAGATCATAACGTGGAAAGTAGATGATGCGGTAGAATTTGTCAAGGGGGAGAATGGAACAACTTGCAATTATCAAGTCTGGTTCAGGAAAGTGTGGATATAATTTGATGGAAAGATGATGAAAGGAGGGTTGTGGTCTCTAGGGCGCAGATTTCAGAAGATATAAGTATTTGGTCCACAAATGCACTGCCCAGAGCCTCAGGGTGTGTTTGACTTGCCCTTGACCCTTGACCCTTGACTCAATATGGGTTGAAAAGGTTTGGTTTCCGATTGGCATCCATATGTAACTTTGGTAAGGAGGAGGAGGAATCATCTAACCACATGTTTTTTCAATGCTCTCATGATGCCAATGTTTGAAGAAAAATAGATAAGCTCTTTGGATTGAATAGACTTGCCCAAATCAACGTCAAGGGGGAGATGCAAGGATGAGCAAGTCTGTTCAGAGGCCTAGATGGCTAAGAAAAGGCGCTAAAATTGTGCCTTTGATCTGGTTATTTGGTCTTTTTGGACCATTAGAAATAAGGTCATCCATCAAGCAGTAAAAGGGGAAGAGCTCGGGTGTGGAACATCTGCAAGGAGAATATTCTAAAGCTTACACTAGGAGGTAAAGAGGAGCTGCAGAAGCAGATTTAGTTATGTACATGGATAATCACATCCAAGGCTTCAGGAATCACCAACTCTCATGACAGACATTTATATTATCATAATTGAGCTTGCTTCCTCATGTAAAATAGCCTACATGGTGACCATTGGTGCTTAATGTTAAGATTTGGTTTCTTGATTTTCTCACTTGCTAACCTCTTGTCATTTATTCAATCTGAATGTCACTTGAATTTTTGCAATTATTGTTTCATATCCATAGATTATAGATAGTTTTAAAATTAAAGCCCATTGTTCGATGTTCTACCTGTGCAACAGTGCTAGAGCTGGTCAACAATAGAGAAAGTGATAAACAATAAAAGATGGCAAACAGAAGGAAAGGAAAAGAAGTTGTTTCAGATTATCCTGCATTAGGTTCTTCATCTAATGTGAATGTGGATGAAGGTGATGTTTCAAAGTGTTCTACAGTACCTGGCGAAGCATATGCATTTGAAGAACAACCACTATGGAAAGAAATGAAAGTGGTCACTAAAGATGTACGCAGTGGTGGTAGAAATCTACATTTTGTATGCAAATATTGTGAAGCTACATTTGTAGGATCTTACACAAGAATTAAGGCACATTTGTTTAAGTTGTCTGGTTATGAAATTCGAGGATGAAAAAAAATTTCTACAGAAAAAGCTCGAGAGTTCAAGAGGTTGCAAGATCGTGCTGATGCAATCCACAACAAGAAGAAAACAAGTATTATTGTGACAAATCCTACGTGTTCTGGTAGAAAAAGAAATACTATAGAGACATGTTTTGATTCTTGCGGAAGGGCAGAAATAGATAAAGTGATTGTTAAGTTTTTCTATTCTAGCTGCATTCCTTTCAAGGTAGTTAGAAATCCATATTGGAAGAAGGCTTGTACTATGCTTGCAAGTAGCAAATTATCAAGACATATACCTCCTTGTTCAGAAAGGTTACATACATCACTTCTTCAAAATGAAAAAAATGAGGTTGAGCAAATTTTAGAAAGAAAAAAGTTTACATGGAACACGACTGGGGTATCAATTGTTTCTAATGGGTGGACAAATGTTCAAAGGCATCCACTAATTAATTTCATTGCCATTGCACGTGATCAACCAATATTTTTGAAGGCAGTTGATGCATCTGGAGAATATAAAGATGTTGGATATTTGAAGCAATTATTTGTAGAAGCCATCAAGGTGGTTGGTCCTGATAAAATGATGCAACTCATTACAGACAATGCTGCTGTATGCAAAAGTGCTGGACTTAGTTTGAGGTATGATTTTCCACATATTTTTTGGATTCTATGTGTTGCACACACTTTGAATTTAGCACTAAATGACATATGCAATCCTCCAAGTGAAGATGTACATCCCAAAGGACATGAGCTATTCTCATAGATTCAGGAAATTGAAAAAGATGCAAGAAATATTAGAAATTTCATCGTCAATCACCAACACAGATTGTCTCTTTTTAGTAGTTATTCTGATATGAGATTGTTAAAGGTTGCAGAGACAAGATTTGCTTCAATAATTGCCATGTTGAAAAGAATTCAAAGAGTGCAAGATGCACTTATTCAAATGGTGTTTAGTAGAGAGTGGAGCTTTTATCGGGTTGACAATAAGACTAAAGCTCAAAGTATTAAAAGCCTTATTGTTGAAGACAAATGGTGAGATAAAATTTCATATCTTTTGGATTTCACAAAGCCAATTTGGTGCAAGTTGAGAGCTATTGATAAAGATGAACCTATTCTTCATAAAGTTTATGCAATGTGGGAAGATATGATTGAACAAATTCAGCATATAGTTTTCAAGAAAGAACAAAATACATTGTACTTGATAATTTAGAGTTCTTTGATAGCATAAGTACAATATTAGTTGAAAGATAGGATAAAAGCAATACTCCCTTGCATTGCATGACACATTATTTAAATCCCAAATACACTAAAAAATGGATTGAAGGAGCTCCTAGACGTGTTACTCCAAATCTAGATAATGAGTTAAACACTCAAAGAATGTCATGTATGGACAGACTTTTTACTGATTCTTTTACCAGAAAACAAGAAATTTGTGAATATTTTTTAGGAAAATTTGGTTTAGAAGGCGCAACGACAAGATGACATCAGTCCTTCTGATTGGTGGGCATCTTATGGATCAGAAATACCCGTGCTTCATAAACTTGCTTTGAGGTTACTATCACAACATTAAAAGGAACAAGCTCACTAGCCAACATGAAGACTTGGATTATGTGCATTCTAATTTATGTCTTCTTTAAAGGAAAGAAAAAAAATATAGGTATTTCTTTATTATGTTGTTTTGCTTTGCTCAATTTCTTATGTTGTGTTAGATTTCTTATATTTTTATGGTTAATATTCTTTATTGTTTAACTTTCATCTTTAACAAAATGCAGTTGTGGATCATCTCAATATTGGGATGTAAATCCATATGAATTTGATTTCGATGGAGAATGCAATTTACATACTGCTGACACGGATTTTTCTGATCCTGTTATTCTTTCTGAGGCATTCGATTATGATGATATCATTGAAAATATTAAAGAAAATTCTCAAGATATTGGTGGAAGTGGAAGTGGAACGCAACTCTGACAATAGAGGTAATATGTATTAATGTATGAATTATGAAGTATGACGGTATGAATTGTCATTTTGTGAACTCAAAACTGGAGTATATTTCTTGTTGAATGTTGAACTGAAATATGATGATTGATAATGATATTGATATCATGATTAGCAAATTGCAGTTTTGATGTTGTTATTTAATAATTTTGTGGTTTATGACAATTTTTTGTCATATATATTATATACATATTATTATTATTACAATAAATTAATAATAATAATAATAATAAATATTCGCACAACACCGTCACACCTAAATTTTTTGATATGTGCTGCATCGGAAGCGGCACCCGCTCCAACACCCGCACCCCACACTTTGGTGACAACCCATATGGGGCTAACATATATTTGAAAGGCTGAAAAGAAAAAAAACCATTGAATGGAAAACCTTGCTATAAGTCTAGAATGAAATTTAAGTTACGATAGAAAAACCAATTAAGAAAAACCATGTAACTAGTTAAATGAAGAAAACCCACCCATAGTGGAAGCAATCCGGCGGTCTCATGGCCAAGTGAGAGATGTTGGATAGTGGCTATTGAACCATATCCTAATATCTCGTAACTGCAGGGTAGTTACTAGATTAATTAGGAAGCATTATCTCTATCTGGCTTTTTTCCTGAAATCTCTCCTCTAACCGCCCATTGGGCTACAGAGAAACCTAAGGAGCCCAACATCTCTTGTTTAGGGTTTACTCACAATATTGTTTACCCTAGAAGAGCTCCTTAGAAACCCGTGATTCAAAACTTCAACTCTTCTTCTCATTCTTCTTCCTCTTTTTTTTTGCTTTGTTGTTTTAACAAGGGGACTGTTGCTGCTTCATCAGTTGAACTCCAAAGCTCTTGGTGAACTTACTACGCTAATGATGACTTGCAACCTCCACTGCCACTTCAATTGCTCCAACTAATGATTTCAATACAGAGTATGGTTCTGTTGCCATTGCTAAGGGAGACACAAACCACAAGCAAAAATCATATAGATGATAAGACATGAGGGTTAGAGCAAAAGAAACAGGGGACAAAGAAGAAGGTAAACGGGTCCCAAAGAGATGAGCGTTCACGAAGAAGAAATAGAGGATGAAAGACGAATGTAGGAGTGGTTGTCTCCGCCAGAAATGATTGCTGAAAACTGTGGAGGGAGAGAAAGGAACTACGACAGAGAGAAGAAGAGACAGATGGGGATGGGGGCTTACCTTTCACCAGCACAGGGCACTGCTGAGACAACACTGCGCATGAGAAGAGAAAGAACAGAAGAGAGGAATGCACAGGTGGAAACCCAACGGATAAAAAGAGGTCTGACATTTTTTCGCAAAAAAATTCGCCCAACCGGACGAAATAAGCGCGGTAGATTTTTTTTTTTTAACCGTACGATAGCGTTTGATGGCCCTGGAGAAGTTTTTTGGAAAGCAATTCTTATGCCAAGATTTTTTCGAAGAAAATAATATCATCAGCTTCTTGTAGAATATCATTCGCCAAAGTGGGTTAAGCCCCATGTAAATTTATAGAAAAATAATAACTTATTAGAAGAACCATCGTAATAAAAGCTTCCAGAGCTGAGGAAAATACAAAAGGAGCAAATAAAGAACAGAATTGAAGAAAACCTCTGAGTAGCCACCTCTACATGTTCAATTTTTGCAAAATCTGTGTCGGACACAGGTCATCCATCTTGGGAAGGAAAAGATGAGTCAACAAATAGATTAGTCGTTGCAAAAGTGTAGTTTAATATAGCAACACGTGAATGATTTCAATGCAGAGTATGGCTCTGTTGTCATTGCAAAGGGGGACACGAACCACGAGCGGAAATCGTATAGAGGATAAGAAATGTGGGTTAGAGTAGAAGAAACAGGGGACAAAGAAGAAGGTAAACGGGGCCCGAAGAGACGAGTGCTCACGAATTAGAAACAGAGGATGAAAGAAGAATGTAGACGCGGCTGTCTCCACCAGAAATGATTGCCAAAAATAGCGGAGGGAGAGATAGAGGGACAAAACGACACAAAAAGAAAAAGAGACAGATGGTGATGGGGGGCTTACCTTTCACCTGCACAGGGCGCTGCTGAGACGATGCTGCACATGAGAAGAGAAAGAACAGAAGAGAGGAATGCGCGGGTGGAAACCCAAACAGACAAAAAGAGGTCCGGCATTTTCTTGCAAAAAAATTCACCCAATCCGAGGAAATAAGCGGGGATAGATTTTTTTTATTTTCTTTTTTAAGTTTACTGACGGAAACCATCGTTTCAGTAAAAACTCAATAGTGTTATTATGTTTGTCTTGCTTAAATGTATAGTTCGTTAAATGCGTACTTTAATGTAAGTTATACTTTTTGTTTACCATCGCTTGTAGCCACGCGCTTGCAGTATGGAACTCAGTTAAATGTGAACCACCTTGCCGCTTGGTTGTGAGGTTTCTGGTTTAAAGATTTAATCTTGATTCGACATTGTCCAATTTTTTGGTGAACTCCTGATTTCAATGTTTCAAAATAACTATCTATGTATGTATTCAGTTTAAACTCATTAAACAAATGATTACTTAACAAGCTGTTAATGTGACACTAAGTTGATATGAGAATAGCTGTTTTCCAATGTGTGTGCATCTCAACTCACTATGGATCTTATATTGGAGGTGACCAAATGCAGCCTAATTACATTCTAACGAAGGGTTTGCAAGTGGGTATTGGGAAGTTTTATTGTTTCCGTCAAATTGTATTCACTAACCATTCTTTATCGAACATTTGCTATGGGAAAAATTTACTTATGGGATCAACAATGGCCGTTGTAGTGGTGTTAATTTCACTTATTTTACAACTTGTTTGGATGAAGGGAAATACACGAAAAGAAAGGAAAAGACAAAGGCTAATCTGTTTGGACGAAGGGAAATGAAAACGAGAGAGAATCCCATCAGTCTTTAGGTCCAAATCTGCTAAGGATGAGTATTTGAAAGTGTGTTTGATTGGGAGTAAAAGTAAAAGGAAAAGGGAAAAAAAAAAAAACCTTCTATGCAATGCAGCCAAGGTTTGAAGTATCAACTCTGCTAAGTGTGAGAATTTAACTATTGAGGAGAACGATTGAGTTGAAACATAGATTTTTCATACGTTAGAGTATTGAAGGTTGTTTCTTATGGAATTGATAATGAAAATAACATTCACATGGTTAATAACAAGTACATTTTCTTCTCACACTAAGCTTTCTACCCCAAACAAAAAACATGGATAGAATTAATGAACCGAATCTTAGGCTCAAATTGAATGTAGAGATGGGAAGAGAAACAACTTGACTTTTCCCTATAGCTGATTCCCTTACGTTGATTGCTAAGCGTGAAGCAGAAGGCAACAGAATGACCACCTTCGGGAGTCCTCCATCTCGAGCTTGGACGAGTCGTCCATAGATCCACGGATTCCAGGTGGACTAGTTATTTCTCCGTTGCGGTCAATCGTTGTTTAAGGGAGTAGAGAGAACAAGCTCCGACGAAAGCACATATTATTAAAGATGAACATTCAAATTGCATTCATGCAAATCCTGAGCAATCAAGCCAGCAAGAAAATCTGCAATCAAGCAATGTAACGCCCAACTGTAATGCAACGTCCAGCATTGGCGTCAACAACTCCAAGGAACAAAACGGAAGATCTTCTATACAATGTCATTTATTAATGGCCTCAAATGGAAAGTGTCAGTTATCATGCGCCAGCCAGAATGTTCCCAATCTGATCCACGCTTCTCACAATAAAACGCAAGGAGGAAAGGAAAGTAATATTAATGAGGAGATAAGAATAAAAGAGAAAAAGAAAGATCATAAAGATGGAGATTTGGCTCACGATTCTCAAGCTGAAACGATTATGCCCAACAATCTCTCGCCGGTTATAGAGAGATTTCAGTAGCCTCTTGCAGCTGTACATAAAGGGTCGTTGTACATAGAAATAAAAGTGTGTAAGAAACAACCAGAAAAATAAGGAAGGAAGGTTTTTGATTTTCTGATCGTGGACGTAGGTTCTCATGAACCGAACCACGTTAATTTCGTGCTCTTCTCCTTTCAGCACTTCTTTTCTCTCTTGCTCTCTATTTTCTTTATGGTATCAGAGCCATCGAAGGCGAGATAAGCCCTTCCCTCAGTGCCACCGTTGATATTCAAGAAGCCCGTCCCCTCCAATTTTTCGGTGACCATGGCAAATTCCTCCTCAGCAGCATCATCTAACAGTTTGCTCTATCCTTATCCTCTCAATTTGAATGTCGCCAATTTCGTTTCTTTGAAGCTGACGCACAATAACTTCCTATTGTGGAAGATGCAAATCCTTGCGCTTATTGAAAGTCAGGACATGGAGGGTTTTCTGACCGGTTCAATTTCTCCTCCACCAAGTCATATTGTCGATCCTGCTGATCCGCAACAACTTATCTCCAATCCCAAGTTTGAATCATGGCGTCGCTGCGACCGTCTTATTAAAGGATGGATCACTGGTACGTTGTCTGAAAACATCCTTGGTTTAGTTGTTGGATTAAATTTTTCTCAAGACATTTGGTCCACTCTTGTTGATGCTTTTGCCCAAGAATCCCAAGAACGAGGATTCCATCTTACTCATATGCTTACGACCTGTAAAAAAGGTAACGACACCCTTGAGATCTATGTCGCCAAGTTCAAAGCCATATGTGATGACTTGGCTGCCATAGGAAAATCTGTCAGAGACAAAGAAAAGACCTTCTGGCTTCTTCAAGGACTGGGAAAAGGCTATGAGCCTTTCGTTATGGCCATGCTCAAGCCACCCGTTCCTTCTTACAAAGAATTGATATCCTTGTTACAAAGTTTGGAAGTAAGAAACAAATTTTTTAATTCTGACACCTTGCCTCAAGTTGCCTTCTATGCGCAACTTGACAATCCAAATCGAGCCCGGGGCACTTACCAAATCTCTCGAGGACGAGGAAGGTATACCAGAGGTGGACGTGGAGGAGGATATCATCAAAATCATCCCTCTCATGGAGGAGGTTACAATCCGAATCCGCCTCAAACAGGCTACAACACTAAACCAACTCAAGCAAAAACCGATGGATCGGCCACCTCTTTCAATTCGTCCAAAGACATTGTTTGTCAATTTTTTAACAAGAAGAACCATTCAGCCATGAGATGCTACAATCGATTTAATCATTCCTTCCAAGCGGACGATGCCACTCATGCTCTTGCAGCCCTTACCATAAGTGATCCACAAGATTCTGGATAACTGGTTGATACTAGAGCTACAACCCATATGACAGGGGATGCAGGTAAACTTAAGAACATCTTTCCTTATTATGGTTCTGATATTGTTATCGTTGGGAACGGGCAGCGTATCCCAATCACACACGTTGGACAAGCTGATATTTCTCCAAATCTTTCCCTTAAAGATGTTCTCTATGTTCCTCGTCTCACTAAAAATCTTATTTCTGTTAGTAAATTGACTAACGATTTTCCATACAATTTTGAATTCACCTCTGGTCGATGCGTCTTGAAGGACAAGAGGATGGGCAGAATAGTGGCAACGAGAACTAAACAAGGTGGACTCTATGAAGTTAACAACTGTGGCAGCCATAAAGCTTTCTTTTCATCACGTTTTCGACGGGCGACGGAAGAATCTTGGCACGCTCGATTGGGACATCATCAATCTAATGTTCTCTCCTTTTTGAAGAATCACAAATATATTGATGTTTTGCCTAGTTCTTTTTCGATTTGTGCTAGTTGCCAAATGGGAAAATCTTGCAAATTACCATTTATTGAGAGAGATTATATTAGTTCTTTACCATTAGAAAAAATTCACAGTGATCTATGGGGACCGGCACCCGTTCTATCCCGAGAACAATATCGTTTTTATGCTATATTTGTTGATGATAATAGTCGTTTTACATGGTTCTATCCTCTAAGGTACAAATCTGATTTCTTTGATGCTTTTGTTTATTTTCACAAAATGGTTGAGCGTCAGTTTGACAGGAAAATAAAAATTTTCCAAAGTAATGGAGGGGGCGAATATACTAGCTCTCATTTCATAGCCTATCTTGATGCTCTTGAAATTAAATGACAATATTCTTGCCCCAAGACACATGAACAAAATGGCAAGGCAGAGCGCAAGCATCGTTCTATCACTGAATTGGGTCTAACATTGCTTTTTCATTCTAATGCTCCAGTACGTTTTTGGACTGACGCCTTTTCAGCTACGGTTTTCCTAATGAACAGGCTGCCTTCCGCCACTTTGAGTATTCAGTCGCCTTTTGCCATCTTGTTTAACAAGATCCCTGATTATTCCAGCATGTACATCTTTGGGAGTAGATGTTTCTCTTATTTGCGAGGATATGCAAGGAACAAATTTGATCCTAAATTTGTTCCATGTGTTTTTATCGACTATAGCACCTTTCATAAGGGTTACAAGTGCTTCGAACCAAATTCCAGATGTCTATATATATCAAGGTATGTTGTCTTTGATGAAAATTCACTCCCCTTCAAAAATCCATTTTTCCTCTACAAGGACAACGTCATGGGAAGTGATTTTTCATCTTTTGACGACGTTGAAAGCTCAAGTGCTAGAACTATGTTGGAATCTGACGACCTCACAACTCATGGCAGTCCTGCACCAGACCCGCGTCTAAATGTCTATGTTCACGACGCGATCAATGCCAGCCCCTTACCTACTGATGATGTCTCAGCCGATCCTCCTAATCCGATGCCATCAGCTCCATCTAGCCTCCATCATTCAGAAACACCCCAAATTACTACTCTTCCATCACGTTCCATGGAAACTCGAGCCATAGTTACAAGGTCTATGACTCGAGCATCATCTTCGCAAAACAGAACCATGACCACTAGAGCTATGACAGACATTCACAAACCCAATCCCAAATATGCCAATGTTCATATCACTTATTCTAGCATTCCAAAAGAGCCCAAAAGAATCCAACATGCTCTTCAACATGACGGGTGGAGAGCGGCGATGGAAGACGAAATGATAGCACTAAGATCCAATAATACATGGGAATTAGTTTCGAGAGAACCCAATATGAATGTCGTTGGATCTAAATGGGTTTTCAAAACCAAACTCAAAGCTGATGGAAGCCTTGATCGGTTAAAGGCACGAATGGTTGCTCGGGGTTTCACTCAAGTTGAAGGAATCGATTATCCAGAGACTTTCTCTCTCGTCATTCGACCAACTACTATAAGGCTCGTTCTTTCTATTGCAACCATTTTCAATTGGAGCATCAAACAATTAGATGTTAAAAATGTCTTCCTTCATGGATCGCTTGATGAAAAAGTCTATATGTCTCAACCACCAGGGTTCGAAGATCCTCTCTTTCCGCATCACGTTTGCCGTCTTAAAAAGGTTCTATATGGACTGAAGCAAGCCTCTAGAGCATGGTTTCAACGGCTAAGTGATTTCCTCTTCGTTAATGGATTTCGAAGCTGCTATTCAGACCCATCGATGTTCACGTTTCATGAGAATAACAATTGTCTTATTCTCTTAATCTATGTTGATGATATGGTGCTTACAAGTAGCTCTTTCAGCTTAATTCAGAACTTCCTCTCTAAACTTCAAGTTGAATTTCATGTGAAAGATATGGGGCAACTCAGCTATTTCCTTGGGATTGAAGTTTTGCGCACTGGCGATGGTTTTTTTTTCAATCAAGCAAAATATGCTCGAGACATTTTGGAACAAGCACAAATGCTTGATTGTAAACCAATGAACACTCATATGGCAACTAAGTTAGATCTTCTGGACACTTCATCATACCCGGATCCCACATTTTATCATGTGATAGTTGGATCATTACAGTACCTGACAATCACTCAGCCAGAGATATCTTTTTCAGTAAATTTCATCAGTCAATTTATGCAAAACCCTACCCGAGCTCACTTCAACATTGCCAAGCGTATTCTCCGTTACATCAAAGGGACGACCGATTATGGAATTCATCTTCTCTCTCAAAGTACGATCGATCTATATGCCTTTTCTGATGCAGATTGGGCCGGATGTCATCTTACCAGAAGATCCACCACAAGGTACTGTACGTTTCTAGAAGCAAATTGCCTTTCTTGGAGTGCGAAGAAGCAAACTACGGTCGCTCGATCTAGCACCGAGGCTGAATATCGTTCCATGGCATCAACCGCTGCAGAATTAACCTGGCTCTTTCAGATCCTTAGAGATATTGGCATTCCTATTATGAAAGCACATGTTCTTCTTTGTGATAATATCAGTGCTCTCTATTTAGCCAAAAATCCAGTTTTCCACAATCGGTCAAAACATATTCAGATTGACTATCATTATGTGCGAGAAATGGCAACTTTAGGGCATCTCGTCAGTAAATACGTGACTTCCACTGATCAAATTGTAGACATATTTACCAAAGCTTTGGGGAAAGATCAGTTTTTAAATTTACGAGCCAAACTCAACGTCACCAGTCGTTTTCATTTGAGGGGGCGTATTAAAGATGAACATTCAAATTTCATTCATGCAAATCCTGAGCAATCAAGCCAGCAAGAAAATCTGCAATCAAGCAATGTAACGCCCAACTGTAATGCAACGTCCAGCATTGGTGTCAACAGCTGCAAGGAACGAAACGGAAGATCTTCTATACAATGTCATTTATTAATGGCCTCAAATGGAAAGCGTCAGTTATCATGCGCCAGCCAGAATGTTCCCAATCTGATCCACGCTTCTCACAATAAAACACAAGGAGGAAAGGAAAGTAATATTAATGAGGAGATAAGAAGAAAAGAGAAAAAGAAAGATCATAAAGATTGAGATTTGGCTCACGATTCTCAAGCTGAAACGATTATGCCCAACAATCTCTCACTGGTTATAGAGAGATTTCAGTAGCCTCTTGTTGCTGTACATAAAGGGTCGTTGTACATAGAAATAAAAGTGTGTAGAAACAACCATAAAAATAAGGAAGGAAGGTTTTTGATTTTCTGATCGTGGACGTAGGTTCTCAAGAACCGAACCACGTTAATTTCGTGTTCTTCTCCTTTCAGCACATCTTTTCTCTCTTGCTCTCTATTTTCTTTAGAGATCTCTCTGGGTCCTTTAAGAATTGAACGCGGATACCAATCGGAGGGTGGCAGAGTAGAAAAGAGGAGAGGAGGAGGGCATGCTAGATCTCGATCCTCACTCGGAGCGATGGCGAGGAATTTCTGCGACGCGAGGATCCTCCTTCTCGCCGCAGCAGCCGCCTTCATTTTCATCCAGGTCGGCTACTATCCTTCGATATTTTTCTGTCCAGCATCGAATTAACGTTAATGTGAATGTGAATCTTCAGTTGGAATGATGCTCATTTGGTCCCTTCTCATCATCCTTGTGTCTGTTTCTGCTGCTTTTAGTTATGGATGCGAGTGCGCGAAGGGACGATGAAAACTGAGTTCGAATAGTTACTTGTTTCTTTAGATCTTACATTTCCTATTCTACTTCATGATGGCCCAGTCTTGTCAATTGTGAAACGGAGCCTTCTTACAAAGTATTCAGGGGATAATTGGTGATCCATTTCGAGAACTTCTTACAAAGATCTTTTTCACATTCCACATTCTTCAAGTTCAGTGGGTGGTCGTCGGGGATGGTCGTAGAAGTTTTAAAGGAAGCAGACAAGTCACAAGGTGTCATCAACACAAGGAGTAGTACTTCACGATTCTTATGCATGCATTTATTTGGAGCTCTCATTTCCTAGTTTAAGTGTAGACATGACTTTTTTGAATGTAGCCAAAAACGTCAAAAACAGTTCTGTCGTATAATACTCGTCTTATTCCTTTTTTTTAAAAAAAAAAAAACAGTTCTGCCGTATTATACCCGTTTAATACCCATATAATACTCGTATTATACATTTTTTTCTCATTTTTTTCTGTTATTTTCCCGTTATTAATTATTATTTTTTATAATTTTTAAGATGTATTAAATGTTTAATTTTGAAAAAAATTTGCCGAACTTTTCCCGTTTTATTCCCGAGATATAAAACTTTACCGTATTATACCCGTCTTTTTCCTTGCCGTTAATCACCGAGCCCGGAATTGGCCCACCTCGGCAACGAGGCAAATCCAATACCTGAAAAGGGTCATGAACCAAGGCGCAAGATGGTAAATAGATTAGGCTGTGGTCAAATCATTATAAAGAAACCTAGATATGACATTGTAAAGAGGTCGTACTTGACTACTTTATACCAATATATCTCAAACATGTTTCAGGCATAGTCAATGTCAAAGAAACTGTTCCAGTGTTTGGTCTGCAAGTATTAGACAATTTTCTTGGTTTTGATTGTGAATTATGTGTCTTTCTAGCAAGTTGGTTATAGCCAGGCTCAACAATTTTGAAGTTTATCTTCAATTGTTTTTCAGCTCCGATATGTTTTTCAAGAAAACCAGCTTAACCCTAGCTCATTTAGGAGCTTAGCTCATGCTTCCTAGCCTGATAGAGAAATGAACAAACTCAAGCTCGTTCAGGACAAGCCTATGCCCTTACTTGCTTCCAGTGCGTGAACTTCCCTCCCTAGATGTGCACCATGCCTTCAAAAGGAGAAGAAAAGGGCAACTTAAGAATAGGAATTAGAAACAAAAGTTCAAGTAAAGCATGGCAGACATAAAATCAGTCCCACAAATTGAAGGAACCATAGATACTTGCGGCGTGCATCTGTTGAAGATCTACAAAGTAGTAAAAAATTATAGCAGGAAGTATTTGTGGAAGTTGTTAACAGGACTCAGGAAGTACGAGAAGAGCCGATAAAATGGGAATATATAACAAAATTTGGAGACTCAGGAAGTATGAGAAGAGAAATGACAGAAAACCAAAAACCAATGGTATGTATGTTTGCATGCACTTTTGTTGTGTGTGCATGGTTTTTTTTTTTTTTTTTTTTTTTTTTTTTACTACATGGATGCAAATTTCGTATCAAGAAAACCTATCAATTGACACTTTACATGCTCTAATATGTAATAAAATTTTATAAGCATATAAAATCGAACAGCTTGAACCTTTTGGGCTTAAAAATCAAATTAATGCACAAAAAAATTTGCATATTATGTGTTGGTTCTAGGTGCATAGACATGTTGAATCCCCCCATATAGCTAGATTTATTAATTTTTTTTTTACTTCATATTAATAATAGTTATGCATATCTTCAGGGGAGTGTTTTTCAGAAGTGGAGATCTAATAACTGTGCATGTGCATTTATGTGCCCACATATATTATTCCATATTTGTTGTAGCTACACTTTTTGATACATCCATATTATTGCCAAATGTGGCGAATGACCGAAAAGGACTCTGCATGAAGTGATACTAAAAAGATGGCAGTCTTTTATATTTTCCATACCTTTTATCGCTACATGTGCAAAAAATGTGAAATACAACATGATAGGTGTAATTATAGAACTTTTTTAGACATGGAAAAAGATGCTTATTGTACTCAATGAACGAAAGAACGAATGACTAAATATTATCTCTAATATACACTGGATTAAGAAAATTTAATTTCATAATAAAAATAAATTCTGATAAGGAGAAACTAGGATTATTTGATTGGATTTGTTGAACTTCTTAATTCATTTCTTTTAGATATATTTATTTCAGGAGCAAACTAATACCATTGTTTATTGTACAACATTACTAAAGAAGGTTGTTCGCCATTTGACTGATCAATGTTTGAAACACGTCCCTCTAGTTTCATGCTTTAAATACCATATTTTCAAGTCTCAAATGAATATATATTTGTTAAGCCATAGTTGCTTATGACGTTTGTTTTTATATTTTTTTTATGGATGATAGACCCACCGAATCAACCAACTGTCACATTCAAGTCTTACATTATTTAGAATTTTTAAAACTAATAAAAAAATGTCTACAATCAACTATAAAATACGGGTTTTGTTTTTGTTTTTTTGAAATTTTAATAATATACATTTCAAATAACAAGTGTAAATAGAAGGTATCATAAAAATTGAAAAATGAACTCTGCCATGCTCCCAATTGAGTGTATTGGAAAATTTATCGATTAAATATTACAAAAAAAAATAATCTTAATTTTATGTACATTTAAAGGCAAATATCTAAGAATATTTTAACTGATGAACTAAATCGAATTGTCACAGAAATAAAAAACTCAAAAATAACTACTTAACGAAGCGTTTCAACTCTCACAAAAGTGACGACGCGGCCACTTTCTTTTTACAGATCAGCCCTTTCTTTCTCAATACGAAACCCCTGGGATAGACCCTCGCATTAAACATTCGCAAAATTCTTCTTCCTCCTCCGTTCCTGGGGGATCTCGTCTTTTCCGTCTTCCCCTCTCTAGCTCCATTTCTGGTTTTCTTTGCCGTTTGGTAAGCCCTAGCAGCGCTCTGCCATGGCGGAATCGAGCTCCGACGCAGCGGGCGCTTCATCTGGGCCGTTAGTAACTCGATCGAAACTCTTCTTTTCGCTATCTTGAAACACTAGATTTCCGCGTTTCGTTCCTTTGGTTGTCCGTGAGTCGTGTCGAGTGGGAACTGTTTGGGTGAACTGTGGGACTGGGGGTTTGATCTTATGGACAGTGCATTTCTATGTGGCAATTGGGACGCGGACGGACACCATGTTTCTAGTTCCGTTGTAGTTTTTCTCTCTCTGCACTTGCCTTTTGTGTCTTCGCTTCATGTCCGATCTATGCATTTGGTGTTTCTTATGTTTGTTTCCAAGACATGAGGGTGAAGGTTAGGGTTTGCTGCATCTTTTGATGGGTTGGGGTTGAAAAGATCGGCGATTAATGATCAAGCTGGGAATCTTGAATGTTGTACAAGAATTCTTGAATTCATGTCAGAGAATTCTGTTTCTTTAAAATGAAATGGGTCGCCTCGGCCCTCTTCTTTTTGGGGTGAGTTTCCCTGCGACATCTGCTTGCGCTTGAAACCTGAGGACCTCTATCTCGTTTAAAGTGCATCGTAGAGGTGCTTTATCGTTTGTTGTATCGGATCCTTGTTCTTGTAAACTGGTTAAGACACCCTCCTGGGAACTCAGTGATCTCTAGTGTCATGAATTGGGAGGTTGCTGGAACCTTCAGGCCTCTTGATTACTTGAGAAGTTACAATGCACTTCTTTGGAACGCATTTCATCTACTTACCTGAAGTGATACCATGGGTCGGGGTATGTTGGAGTGTGTCTTTCGCCTGAGAGGCATTTCTCTTTTGAGCTTTAATATCACCCTCTTCCTGATAAGTAGATTGGATTGCTATCCCTTCTTAGCTTAGGAACAAATACTTCATTCCTTTCTCCTGATAACGGGAGACGCCACTAGAAAGCAAATTCTGGCTAGAGATCGAGACCAAATCCAACACAACATGAAACCTAATATGGCTGTTTCTCAGGATATAGAAAACGGTATAAGGTGGCCGTGCCTACCTGGTCAAAGCTGATCATCTGCTCTCCATGTTTAGCTCTCGAGTTGCTTGCCTTGCCGGTATGTGTGTCTATTTTAGAAGTTGCGACACTGGATCAAGTGAAATCTGAATTAATCGATCTATCACCGGCCGTGATTGTAACAATGTGATTCAAGTACTGGGTTAATTTTCAGGTTTCTCTATACGATGATAAAAGAAGTTAGGCATGGTTAACCTTTCGGAATGATCTTTCTTACTCTTGCAGCCTTATAGTGCTTGTTAACTATTCGTTGCTTCTTCCTGGTCCTGTTATTTCTTGATATTAAATGAATTGTTTTTTATTTCTTGATTTATGTTGTATCGATGATTGTCTGAAACAGTAAAGGCGCAAAGAAGGATTTCAGTACTGCAATTTTGGAACGTAAGAAGGCTCCCAATCGGTTGATTGTTGATGAAGCTGTAAACGATGATAATTCTGTCGTTTCAATGAACTCTGAGACAATGGATAAGCTCCAGTTTTTCCGAGGGGATACCATCTTGATCAAGGTGTTTAGTATGGGGATGCTGAACGTTTTCCTTTCATGTATTTATGTCTAGACCACGTCAGTGTGATTCATATGTAACTCTCTTTTCAGGGCAAAAAGAGGAGGGACACAGTGTGCATTGTTCTTGTTGATGATACTTGCGAGCAGCCAAAGATTAGAATGAACAAGGTTGTTCGTTCAAATCTAAGAGTACGCCTCGGTGATGTTGTTTCTGTCCATCAATGCCCTGATGTGAAGTACGGGAAACGTGTTCACATACTGCCAATTGATGACACAATTGAGGGTGTTACAGGAAATCTATTTGATGCTTATCTGAAACGTGAGTGAACTCCCAGTAGCCTTTCTGATTAACAATTTTGTTCTATGAGTTGCATCTTTCGCTAAACTTGTTTCTTGTTATTTCAGCATACTTCCTGGAGTCCTATAGGCCAGTGAGAAAGAGTGACCTTTTCCTTGTAAGAGGAGGAATGAGGAGCGTGGAATTTAAGGTTATTGAAACAGATCCTGGTGAATATTGTATTGTTGCCCCAGACACAGAGATCTTCTGTGAAGGAGAGCCTGTTAAACGTGAGGATGAAGAGCGATTAAATGAAGTTGGCTATGATGATGTGGGTGGTGTAAGAAAACAGATGGCTCAGATTCGTGAACTGGTTGAACTTCCACTCAGACACCCCCAGCTGTTCAAATCAATTGGGGTGAAGCCTCCAAAAGGTATCCTGCTTTATGGGCCACCTGGTTCTGGAAAGACATTAATTGCTAGAGCTGTTGCGAATGAAACTGGTGCCTTTTTCTTCTTAATCAATGGACCTGAAATTATGTCTAAATTGGCTGGAGAAAGTGAAAGCAACTTGAGAAAGGCCTTTGAGGAGGCTGAAAAGAATTCTCCTGCTATCATCTTTATTGATGAGATTGACTCCATAGCCCCCAAAAGAGAGAAGACACATGGTGAAGTGGAGAGGCGAATTGTGTCCCAACTGTTGACTTTAATGGATGGCCTTAAGACTCGAGCACATGTTATTGTTATTGGAGCTACTAATAGACCAAACAGCATTGATCCAGCTCTTAGAAGATTTGGAAGGTTTGATAGGGAGATTGATATTGGTGTTCCAGACGAGGTTGGGCGGCTAGAGGTTCTCAGAATACACACAAAGAACATGAAGCTTGCAGATGATGTAAAGATTCTTTTCTTTCTTCTCAAATATCTTCTTTTCTGCTTCTTATTATATTTATGATCTGTCTTATCTGTAAAATTCTCTTGTAATGTCATCTTAACTTGTAGGTTGATCTGGAAAGAGTTGCAAAAGATACACATGGTTACGTCGGAGCAGACCTTGCTGCTCTTTGCACCGAGGCTGCCCTTCAGTGCATTCGGGAGAAAATGGATGTCATTGACTTAGAGGATGATGCAATTGATGCTGAGATTCTTAACTCAATGGCAGTAACAAATGAACATTTCAAAACAGCTCTGGGCTCTTCCAATCCATCTGCTTTACGTGAAACTGTGAGTCTTCGCATTCGATAAGAGCTCATCCTTTGTTTTTGGGTCGCTATATGATTGTGGTTTCTATCTTTACAATTTTGATAGGTTGTGGAGGTTCCTAATGTCACATGGGCGGATATTGGCGGCTTGGACAATGTGAAAAGAGAACTTCAGGAGGTGAATTTTTTATCTTTTTATTTTGCCGGCCATCCACTGCTTCTGTAAGAGGAAGATCAGTGTGTTGACATGCAATGTGTTGGAACAGTCTCTGGCTGAGCACTTTGTTCTTGAAGTCAGCAAACAAGAAATTGTTGACTGCAGTTGTTGATCATACTTGAACAGCTTTTAAATCTCTTTCAAGTTTCAAGCTCTTAAAATTTCTGTTTGGTCCTCAAATTTTTAGTATTTTTACTGTTTGACATCAGTGCATGGAATTCGCATGGAAGTTTTGCATACAATTTATCCTTGTTACATCTAATTATTGTTGCTTCATGATTATTCTGTTACAGACTGTACAGTATCCAGTTGAGCATCCTGAGAAATTTGAGAAGTTCGGGATGTCTCCCTCCAAAGGAGTGCTATTTTATGGCCCTCCTGGCTGTGGTAAAACTCTTCTTGCAAAGGCTATTGCAAATGAGTGCCAGGCCAATTTTATTAGCGTGAAGGGGCCTGAGTTGTTAACAATGTGGTTTGGAGAGAGTGAAGCTAATGTTCGGGAGATCTTCGACAAAGCCAGGCAATCAGCTCCCTGCGTCCTTTTCTTTGATGAACTTGACTCTATAGCAACTCAGGTAACACTTGTTGATGACATCTCATATTTTTTATCATGTTTTGAATTTTTCTGGTGGTGAAGATGAAAAAGAGATGAATGGAAACAATAGGGTTGCATCCAATTTTAGCCATTCAAACTGTTCTAAGTTGTCTTAATTGGTTCATCAATTGCCAAGTCTGTCTAATTGCTTGGCTAGTCACATATAAATATGCAAAAGTCGCTAGCGCGAGACCTTGAGAATCTCAAAATATCTGGTCACACTTATGGTACAGCAACATGCTAATATGTTGATGCTCTTCTTTACAGCTTCAGGAAGCCTTTGCTAGTTTACGTTTATACTCTTACCTTCCGGGAATACGTTTACTAGTGTATTTTCAAATGCTGCTTCACTTTATAATAGGGGGCACATGTTTATATTATGTTCTTATCTAACATTTTTAATGGAAATGTCTTTCTTGCCTTTCCTAACTGATCATCCAGTTGCACGTTTATTCTTTTATTTAAACCCTTCACTTATTGGATTTTATATTCTCTCTCCCCATGTCTGCCTCTCATATTTTGGACTTTCGACCTCCAAGGAACATTTTTACTAGTTTATTTTTAACCTCCCATTGATTTATACTGATGAGCATATATTTGTATAATATTTTCCTTGAATGGAACTTGAATGGGAATGTCTTTCTTGCTTTTCATGATTAATCATGCCTTCTTTTTCATTCTGGTCTTCTTCAGCGTGGAAGCTCTGTTGGAGATGCTGGTGGTGCTGCTGACCGTGTCTTGAATCAATTGTTGACTGAAATGGATGGCATGACTGCAAAGAAGACTGTCTTTATAATTGGAGCAACAAACAGGCCCGACATTATTGATCCTGCCTTGCTTAGGCCTGGTCGTTTGGACCAGTTGATTTACATACCCTTGCCAGATGAAGCTTCTCGACTCCAAATCTTCAAAGCATGTCTACGGAAGTCACCTGTATCAAAGGACGTCGACCTTCCTACCTTGGCACGCTATACTCATGGTTTTAGTGGTGCTGATATTACTGAAATTTGCCAGAGAGCTTGCAAATATGCTATCAGAGAGAACATTGAGAAGGTAAAGCCTTCTTCTTTATTCTTTGCCCTTTTGAGTGGTCCTTTTCCATGGAGGGTATGTCAAATTGTGCCAAGAAGTTTCTGATTACATGCTCGTGAAAGTAACAGTCATGTCTTGCCAGTTCAAAAAGTGGAATTCTTCTTGCAGCTTTGGGTCACTGCAGATTACAATCTTAATATGTTGCTCATCGTGGTTCACTGCATCTGATTTTAGTCATCATGGCTTTGGTGTTTTAATTGCCTGCCTTATAATGTTACCTTGGCTTTGCTAACCCGTGTTCAAAGATATTTAGCATAACATATATTTTTCATACTGTAGTACTGTTGAAACTTCAACGTGACTATGGGAGCTGTTTGTACTGTAATCTCTGAGTCTTTGTGGATAATGATGTGAGGGCCGCAATTTTTTGGCTGCATTTTGGCTGATTAGAATTTTTATCTACAAAGCGACAAAAAAATTTTGAGGATGCTGCAACTGCATGATGATCAAGATTCAAGACTATTTTTCAGCTTATTCAGGGACATGCTCAGAAAATCAATCTTTTGTTGACCTTGTGGGTTTCTAGTGTTTTTTTTTTATGAACCCGCTTCTTTCTTTTTCCTATGTCTCGGAAGGAGGCTGTGAGCAGGTTCTTAAATTACAGTGTTAGATATTCATTAGCGTGGATGATTGACAAGGAATTCGTACATTTAACCTTCCGTTTGGTGAAGGGTTGCTTTCAATCACTTGTAAGATGTACTTGCATTAGTAAGGTAGGTATAGGCCCTAGTGCTAACACGTCAATTATCATGGTGCCCTACTGTATTTGGTGTCGGATTTGTTTAGGCCTCAGATTATCAGGAAACCTGAAGTTTGCAACCGATGAGCATGAGTTTTCTAGAGAAATGATTTTCTTGTTTTTTTTTTTTTTTTTTGTTGAGACCCCCAAACCATATGTGATTGAGCTTGTTGGCAGTTTTACCTCTGTTTGCTTGACTATGTTTGTGATGTTTTTTTTTTTCACAATCGTTTTCCTTGTGAAAACAGGACATTGAGCGGGAGCGCAAGAGGAGTGAGAACCCTGAGGCGATGGAAGAGGATGATGTAGATGAAGTTCCGGAAATAAAAGCAGCACATTTTGAAGAATCCATGAAGTATGCTAGAAGAAGTGTAAGTGATGCTGACATAAGGAAGTACCAACTCTTTGCTCAAACATTGCAGCAGTCTCGTGGGTTTGGATCAGAATTCCGCTTCCCTGATA
The DNA here is from genome assembly GCA_011799765.1 of Nymphaea thermarum. NCBI lineage: Eukaryota > Viridiplantae > Streptophyta > Magnoliopsida > Nymphaeales > Nymphaeaceae > Nymphaea > Nymphaea thermarum. The sequence goes on from JAANDH010000763.1 coordinate 52,425, forward strand.
GACCTGAGTCTGGTTCTGCTGCTGGAGCCGCAGATCCATTTGCCACTGCTGGAGGTGGAGATGATGATGATTTATATAGTTAAGACGTGAATACTTGGACTGCGCGCATCTCCAGCAAGCATATGATCTGCAAAGTTCATCCTTTTGGTGCTTTTCTTTCTGAAAAATTGTTCTAATTTTTCCTGAATTTGTTCTTGTTGATGCAGTCAACGCATTTAAGTTTTACTTGATCTTACAGAATCACAATGCTATGGTTGACGCCTATGGAATATACACTTTCAATTGAACCTTCAAAACTGCCGTAGTGCAGGCACGAAGAGTTTGTACTGATTTTTTTGTTGATCCATTACATTAAGTCGTGTTATCGGCGACGCTGCATATAGTAACATGTCGACTGCTACATGTCGTATTAGCCTCTTACCGATATGATACAAGTTAGATACAGGTTTTTTCATTTTTAAAATAAAATTAAATTGTCTTATTATGTGTAACGATTTGTATTGATCTGTACGCAGCAAAAACTAAGACAATCAGGGATAGAGCTAGATTTTCGATAATGGCTACTAGTTATAAAATTGACAATTTTGAAGAGCACCACCATGTAACGAAATAAAATAACCTGATGTATCTATAAAAAAAAAAGCATTTTTTGTGGGTTTTCTGTGGGCAACTGCCCATATTTGCCTCAGCCCCAGACGGCAATGCTGACACTATTTTTTTACATTACTGTAAAGAATTAGCTTCTTGGATTGATCAAATACTAGAGAATTAAGCGTTTGAAACATCATTTTCTTTCAAGTTTTTAAGTACCTTTTCGTCAATCTCTAAATGAATTTGGGTTAAGACGCAGGTTTTGTTCATTTGACTCATGAATTCACAAATTTTATTCTTGTTGACTTTTTTTTTTTTTTTTTGCTGTTGGGTTGACAGTTTTGGAGAAACTAAAACCATTAGATGGCCCTTTTACTATTTTCTTTTCTAGAAAAAGCTAAGTTGGACGCATTCTTTTTTTTTTTAAGTTTCGTTTCTTGTCACACCGTTACTTGTTGGTAGCTTAGAAGAGAAATAAAATGTCTTACAGTATGAGAGAGAGAGAGAGAGCCATTTGCATGGCGATCACCCATGGGGAAAATCTGAAAGAAATTGGGGAAATTGTGCGTTCACTCAAAAGAAAAGTAGGGTTGGAATTGGAGGACAAATGAATCAATGGTGTCAAATGGTCATTCCCAAAAAATTGATAAACTCTTTAACTCTTAGATAACCCCAAAGGTTTGGCGTATCGGCCAGGTCGGTGGCTGGCCCTTGGTTTGAACCGTATGGCATTTACTTAGGCCTGAGCATCGGGCTGGCTCGATAACAGTCGGAATTGGCCACAGCTCGAAACTCGAGCTCAAGCCCAGGTTAGTTAAAATAAAAAAATATATTTTAAATATAAAATAATACATAAATATATTTTTAATTATAAAATAATACAAAAAGATATTTTAAATATAAAATAATACATAAATATATTTTAAATATAAAATAATACATAAAAAATGTGTGTCAGGCCAAGCCGAGACTGGCTGGGCTGGTTATCGGGCAGGTTCAGGCCCGATCCGGCCAGGTACCATAGTTTAGTTGGGAAAAAAACAGAAAAGAAAGCAAATGATCATGATGATAATAATAGCAGTAGATGCATGGCTCACGGCCTGTCTGGGTTATAATTGGGAAAGGGAAAAGGTCGAAATGGAAATTGAACTTATTAGATGAGATCGACTAGATTGGAATTGCAAAAACTTTAGGCTGGATAACGGCCAATGAGAGAGAAAACAAAAAAAAAGGATACGATCTAAGGAAAAGGCAAAAGGATTTACAGTTGTTTTTGTAGAGCAAGTTCTGGGAAGTAGGGGTGATGGGCACAAGGGGAGGCAGTTGTCTTCCGGCAGTAGAAATAAACCACTCACTTTAAAAAAAGAAAGAAAGAAAAAGTTAGTGTAGTGCTTATTAATGATAGACAACAACAGTCAGTCCCCCGGCAGTAGAAATAAACCACTCACTTTAAAAAAAGAAAGAAAGAAAAAGTTAGTGTAGTGCTTATTAATGATAGACAACAACAGTCAGTCCCCTCATGCATGTTGCCATTTGAAGTTAAGTAAAATAGTAGTACCCATATGAATCGAACCAGAGACATATTGACAGTACGTCACTCCCCAACCAACTATGCTATGTTAAGTAGAGTAGCACGCATAAAACTTATATTTTATATACTCCACATAGTTCATTTTGCAGTCTCAACTTATGACTTATAACCACTTGATCTTCAAATATTACAATCTTATAGCACTGCCAAAACAACATCTTATCATATCACCAATCCAAGATCTTATTATACTTGGCTAAATCTACATTTCATACAACAAGCGGACACTTCCACTCAATTTCTCTTTTATTCCGTTCTTTGTTTTTTCCACCATCATAAAGGAACTAAGCAAAAGACACTGAAAGACCCCCAAGGCTCTGATGGGCAGGACCAAGAGGCCGCCATCTTCAGATCTCTCTAGCTGCTGGCAACTTGAGAGATTAAGAGATCGACAGCAGTGGGATTGATGACATGACAGTTCTGTCTGATCTCCCCTTGAGTTCCTGTCAGCACTTCGATGTTTCCCATCTTCACCATCGACGCTGCGAACTTTGCTGCCCACCCGGATGGGTTATTCACATTGTCCACAACCTGTTACAGAACGTTAAACATGTGATTAAGCTCTTAATCTTTATTGCTAGATGTGAATAGAAAGGGGTGGCTTACCGTGTTCTAAAAATTGGAACAGATTCATGAAATACTTATCAAACGCCTCTAAAGTGTCTCACTGTGTATGTTTTACCTTTTAACTTAAAGTAAATACAATTTCTTAGATATATAGATGGAGATATGGAGTATTTTGACCTTCGCACTTTACCTACCCCAACCTTTTTTATACTTAAATCGTGTAAATAAAGTCAGTGGATGAGCAGTTTTTGGATGTAATCCATACAGCCTGAGAAAGTGAGGTCAACGTGAACTATCTTGAGCAAACGAACACGGAAATAGCGTTTAACAAGAAGAAATGTTATGTCATTAGAACATGTACATAAAACACATCATCCAAAAACACCCATTTTCTTGTTTAAGAAATTATAAGATGTGATTACAGATATCGTTCTTAAATTCAATCATCAAATACTGGACAAAACCACAATCATGAAACAAAAAACATGGTGTTCTTAAAGCATGTTTGCAAGGACATGTGGTTCAAAACATAATATTGTTCTTACCAATTGCCTTGAAGGCGGGTGCTTGATTGCCTCTAATCTAAAATCATCAGTATTTGGAAACCATATGCTTAATGTTAGAAACCCTTTCTTCCTCCGATCGATCTTAAATCGGTCATTTTCTCATTGTAAAAAGGTAAAATAAAGTTTTTACCTGTGGACTTTAGATCTGATCTAAGATTTTTAGTTTGACAAACCATAGATTTTATCATAGATCTTTTACAATATCAACAAAAACATGTCACTGCATCACACATCTATGGATTTCGAATCTCAAGTAATCAAACACCCATTAAACGTGTGTGTGATTGAATAACGGTGGAGAAAAGGGCATGAGACAAATTTTCTCCAATAATATCATAACATCTACACTACATAAATTTCATTTGTCTTATGAAATGGCATTAGGATACTCACCATCTGTTTGGAGGCTCTGGAGGTCAGCAGAGCCTGGTCAGAGGTGAAGAGACCCAGTTTCTGGAGCAAGCCCACGTAGTACTTGTTGTCCAGGACGATGGGGGTGATGGTGTCCATGGGCAGCACCGTTGGGTCCGTGAAGTTGCTGTTGGGAGGGCACTGGCCTTGCAGGAATGTCGCGTACTCTGGGTCAAGCGTCGGGTCCACCGGGCTCGTGCTGCTGAAGTTGTAGAGCCTGTTGGTAAAGGCAGCACAGTGGGCCACCCCGATCGAGTGCGCCCCGGACAGGGTCACCATGTCCTCTTCGGTCAGGTTTTTGCTAGCAAAGCTGTCGATGAGCTGGGTCAAGTTGAAGAATGGCGGGGGTAGGTTCGCTAGTGCCTCGTTCTCGATGGAGACGCGCCCATCGCGCCTGCCCGACGGCACCTGGTACTTGATGTTCCCAACCAGCGCGGCGCTGTCGCGGGCTGCAAAGGCGAGGATGTCGGCGCACGAGACCGTGTTCGGGCAAACGAGCTCGAGCAGCGACTTGGCCCGGTCAATGACCTCAAACCCGCGGAGGCTTAGGTTTGGAATCGAGCTCTTCTCTGCTCTGTTGTTGGGCGTGGTGTCAATGAGCACCGATGCATCGCAACCCTGAACAAGTTGAATTGCAAGGTAAATATCCAAAATAACGTGAAATTAAAGATAACGTTAACTCAGTACTACATTGACTAGTACTAGTAAGTGGTTTTCAAGTAGTTTATAAACAACTTTTTTTTTAGCTTGCACTTAGAAGAAAAGCAGGCGGTAAGCTCTCGGGGTAACTGAGTTGGTCGACGATTCTCTTAACGGTGAGGATCTAGAAAAATGGAAGAGAAATTATATGTAAATCAGAAACAATGGCTCATTTTACTGACTTCCATTTCCAACTGATCTGTTCACAAGCTTTCTTTCTTTTCACACGACCAAATTTTCCGTGGAAATCATTTTCCACCAAACACTTTCCGTGTTATGTTGCTAATATGGTAAAACATGTTCCCACGTTTTATCAGGGAGGTGTTTTCATGGTTTTATGACAGTAATATGGTAAGACTTCCGTTTTTTATTAATGGCAGTAGAAGTAGATGCAAGAAGAAAAGTTACATCCAAAATCAAGCAAATTAAACAGGCTACAAGAGTGCTAGAACATACCCTCACAAAGCAGTCATGGAAATGCATCCGGATCAGGCCGGCCGCGATGCCCGGGTTTGTGATCACAGTGCTTGCAACGCTCAACTTGACGATGCTCTCCGCCACCGGGCACGTCTGGTCGTAAAATCCGACCTTCAGACCGGCATGGCTGGAGGGGAGGAGGACCAGAAGCGGCAGGAGTATGAGGAGGGAGTGCTTGAGAGCCATGACCAGAGCTCAAGATTGGCAACTGTGGCCTCCAACTCCAACTGATGTGGGTTCTCTGCACATGCACATATATATATATGGAGTCCTCCACTAAGAACGAGATAAATGGGACGTCACATGTGGGAATTGTCGGAAGTCTTGGGGATTGAGTGTTTGAACCGTCTGTGATATTAGACTTATTCAGGGATCATCCCACACTTATTTTATTAGGCAGCTCTGTGAATGCAGATAGTTTCAACTTAGAGAGAGAAAGAACTATATTTGATGGGTGATTCTTATTTGATGCCTCTAAAAATCTCATTCGGTTTGAGGTAAAAATATGAGGGAGAGAGAGGGCTGACGACTGAAGAAACAGTGGACTTTCTGTTTGTGTGGACAAAATAAAAAGCAACTTGTCTTGTCATCCAAGAAATGGTGAGATTCTAAAACGAAGGCTTGAAAAGCCTGTCGACGAGGTGGGAACGAGAGAAAGAAGCAGTGGCTTACAATGCGTCGCCACCTCATTTGACATCAGGGCGGCGGATTCGGTATAAAGAGTTGGTAGCATTTTTAACTGTCCATCAGTCCTTTCATAAACTTGGGTTGCATCTACTATTTTTCACATCTGATTTAGTTGGATTCTTCTCGTTTATAGTGACTGACCCCAGATTCAGATTCATTTGGACATGAAAGTTTGAAAGAATAGATGGATCCGAAAGGATTATGATCTGAATTTTATGGGGATTACTCTAATCTTTATCGTTTTCAGATTCAAATTCGAATTCAGAGTGGACACCTTATATAGAGTTTATCAAACATATGATCTGCAAAGTTCATCCTTTTGGTGCTTTACTTTCTGAAAAATTGTTCTAGTTTTTCCTGAATTTTTACTTGTTGATGCACTCGTCGCATTTAAGTTTACTTGATCTTACAGAATCACAATGCTATGGTTGGCGCCTATGGAATATATATAAACTTTCAATTCGACCTTCGAAGCTGCTGTAATGCAGGCGCCAAGAGTTTGTACCTTTTTCTTTTCTTTTTTTGTTGATCCATTACCATAAGTAGAGTCATCGGCGGCTGCATATAGTAACATGTCGTATTAGCTTCTTACCGATATGATATAAGTTAGATACAGGTTTTTTTCATCTTTAAAATAAAATTAACTTGTTTTATTATATACAAGTATTTATATTGGTCGGCACGCAGCAAAAACCTAATACAATCAGGGGCGGGCAAAGCCAGAAAAATCTGGTTAATAGGCACTAGTTATAAAATTTAAAATTTTTAAAGACACCAACATGTAATTGCAAGAAAATTACCCAAAGTATCAACATGAAAATAAGTTTTTTTTTTTTGTGGGTTTGTATAGCAAATTGCCTACATTTGCTTCCCCAGAAGACCATGTTGATACCATTTTTCACATTACCATGAAGAATTAGTTAGCATTTTTTATTGATCAAATACTAGAGAATTTTAGTGTTTGAAACATCATTTTGTTTCAAGTACCTCTTCTCAGTCACTAAATGAATTTAATTAGGTTAAGCCATAGGGTTTGTTAATTCGACTCATGAACTTCACAAATTTTATTCTTTTGATTTTTCTTCTTTTTTTTTCTATTGGCTTGACAGTTTTGATTCGTCTCACCGTTCATTTTATATAAGAAACTACAACCATTTAAATGACCCCTTTACTATTTCCTTTTCTAGAAAAAGCTTAAGTTGGACGCATCCTTTTTGTTTTTTTAATATCACTTCTCCTTTTTGTTTTTTTAACATCACTTCTGTTCACGCCCCATTAATAATATAGAATTCACTTATCTATTAAAATTTCATTTCATTTTACTTTTAGGAATTCATAACAAAATTTAGGGACAAGAAGTCCCCTAGATACAATAACAAGCCACAAAAACAGAAGTAAAAAGATGAACTATACAAGACAACTCACAGTAAAACTAAATAAGAGGGGGTAGAGAGATAAAAAAAGACGAAGTGGCACAATCACCTAGAGGACAGACAATGGCAAAATGAACATCCCCTGCAAGCTTCATGCTCTTAGTCTTCGCTTTTGATTTTTTTTTTCTCCACCAGGACAGTTCATAATAAAAGAGGAGAAAAGTTTTAAATTAATGGTAGAATGCTCAGATGTCTTGTCTTCTTTTTTCTTTCTTTTTTTTTCTCAACCATCAATTTCTGAAAACCAAAAGTCAAAATAACTACTAGTTCATCTAACACTTAATATATATATAAGTGCTAGATTAGTTCATATGGATGGTTGAAAAGGAAAGAAGATTGGACATTTGGGCCATCTAAATATAAATTCACAACTTTTTCACCTAACCATTAATGTGGAAAAAGTCAAAAGCCTAGACTATAATTAATTTGAGGTTTTAACTAATTTACATGTAAAATGCTTGAGTGTCATACGCACTTCCCAGATGCAAACCCTAATGCCCCTTTTAGGGCAATGTTAGAAACCCTGTTTAGAATTGAAACAAACTTTGAACCACTTGTTGATTCGAATGGGTGCCAATTCAAGAGTGCCATGTGCCCGTCTTTTAACTATTTAAAAGAACAAGGTTTTTATGAAAAAATTTCTTACTTATATTAAAAAAAATTAAGCATGCTTTGCCATTTCTCACATACATTGCTGAATCGGCCGATTCGGCGATTCCATTCCAAGATCAATCCTGATAACAATATTTAGAGAGAAAAAGTTGTGCTTACAGTTGCGCACGATATGCAGTAAAGGATCAATGGATATTTTGGCAACTTTTAAAAAAGAAAGGTTCTTTATAGTTTCTTTTATTTTTTTATTTTCATTTTTGCCTTTACAAAAAAAATTTCTTTTTTCGGCATGAACTGAGAGTATTTTAGTCATTAACAATATTGGTACATGAAAATTCATGCACCAATATGACACATATAACCTGGTTTGACGTTTGGGAGCTATATGAGTGTGGAGCAGTAGCATGCATCTCATAAGGGTTCACCCAACCACAGCTAATTTTCTAAGTTGAAATATAATGAACCCGTTGTCAAGGTACTGAAAGTATACTTGGTATCCTGCCGAAGAGTGGAAACTTCCGCTCTCAGCCGGATATAGAACCCATGTTTCTTAACTTAAAACTTATAGAATTTTGTGGTCCTGAGAGTGAAGTTAATCATACAGCCGATAGACAATTAGATTTTGTGCACAAGAGACGTGCAGAGATGTACAATCTAGTTTGGATTTTACTAATTCTAGTTGTTGGCTTCCCATGTAGATGCTTATTACATGATCTAAAATCTAAAAATCGAATCTCTGTTAATACTTTTTCTTCAAAACACAAAACTATTCAAGGTTTAAAAGCTGATCCTTATTAAATCAATTTGAAGACAATCTCCACTAAATCAACTTGGTAGATTTTTTCAGAAAAATAGACTCAAACAAGAAACAGCAGAAAACCCAACTAGAATCCTTGCGAACGGCAAATTTGTACATACTTAGAGAGAGAGAGGAGAGATCATTGATAATGACAGTATAAGGTAGATGAACGTTGCCATTTTGGAACGTATTTTCTACCTCAAGAAAAATAGTGGCGGTAGTTGAAATTAAGCTGCCAATGTGAAACAAGGAGGAGTCGATGAAGAAACAGTCAGAGGTGGAAAGCGCCATGAGGTCTCATTTAAATGCAAGAGGCCAACACTAATGAGAATGCAGACAGAAAATTTGAAGAGGCTGATCAAAAGCGACCGTCATATGAATAAATGAAAGCCTGAATAGGGAGGTTAGGTGACTCGTATTCAGGGGTGGGCCGGCAGTCCGACCTCTGAATCCGGGTAGAGCAAAACTAAATTCTAATACAAAAAATACATTATACAATTAAAAAATATTATTTTTTTCAATGTAAAAAAAAATTCATTGGTTGGGGTGGGGCCATGACCTAGGCGGCCCCCCCTTCCCTCTGCCCCTGCTCATATCCCTTCTCAGTTCTCTTCCTCATCAGCAGCATTCTGCAATATTCTGCAATTTGGATAGCTATTGACCCTGCAATTCTAGACTTTACAACACATAGAATTGGAAGCTGGTTATACTCATTTGCATTGTGCACAAGTCCAAGTGCATCACATGCACTCCTAGAAGTGGTCTCCGAGCCCAATGAAAGTGGGCCAGTAGGACAGGTGTCATGCACTAAAAGGCTGGGCCCATGCACAGCGGTGCACGTAACTAGGTCTAAGTCTCGCACGCAAGATAAAAGAGACAATTCAAAGAAAAGTATTGTGATTAATCTCTTGCCCAACTCTAGTACTGCTGCTTGTAATTGCCAAATCCTCTTGCTACAGCAATGAGTCGAACCAACTCAGGCTCGACTCAAACTCGCCCCTGTAAGCTCGATGTGTTTAATAAACAGGTAAAGTGCGAGATTGAGTTAAAACTCGAGTTATAAATTAGTCGAGTTCGAGTTACACAAGCCTAACTTATTTAAACTCAACTGAGCTTCTGAGATTATGTCTTCTTCTATTTTTCTCAATCTTGAAGCACATGTCAGTAACTTTTTACGAATTTTAATACCCTTTGAGTGGTTCTTATTTTTATTTAAAGGTATATATATATGGCTCAAGATAAACAAGTCGAGCTAAAAGTCGACTTGCTCGTTGTACAATCTTAGTCCTAAGCACAAGTGGGGTAATTAAATGGTTTCTTTTATTGCATGCGTGATTTCCAGTTTAAGCATAAAATTCAGTTTCGGAAACAATTTATGTGACATTGGTGGGAATGTAGACCACGATCTGGACTCAGATATAGCTTTTATGGAATCTTATGTGATCTTGGTAGGAATGTAGACAATTACCTAGGCCTAGCAGCGGGCCGACTCGGCCCAGCTCGGTAATAGTCGGGGTTGGACAGAGCCACAAGGAAACCCGAGCCCAGGCCCAACTTAAATGTCACGCATGCTGCGGTTTGAAGTTAAAGTTAAGCAGAGGAGTAACCATAAGAATCCAACTGAGGACAAGTTGAGAGTATGCCACTCCCTGACCGGCTGCTATGTACCTCTAGGCACAGAACTTATATTCCAGGACTATTGATATACATATCTGTAGGATTATACTGCCATTATATACTCCACATAGTTCATTTTGCAGTCTCAACTTATGACTTACAACCACTTCATCTTCAAATATTACAATCTTATAGCACTGCCAAAACAACATCTTATCATATCACCAATCCAAGATCTTATTATACTTGGCTAAATCTGTATTCCATGCAACAAGCGGACACTTCCATGCAATTTCTCTTTTATTCCGTCCTTCTTTCTTCCACCATCATAATGGAATTAAGCAAAGAAATTGAAAGACCCCTGAAGCTGTGATGGGCAGGACCAGGGATCTCCATCTTCAAATCTCTCTAGCTGCTGGCAACTTGAGAAATCAAAGAGATCGACAGCAGTGGGATTGATGACATGACAGTTCTGTCTTGAGTTCCTGTCAGTACTTCGATGTTTCCCATCTTCACCATCGACGCTGCGAACTTTGTTGCCCACCCGGATGGGTTATTCACATTGTCCACCACCTGTAACAACACGTTCAACGTGATTAAGCTCTTAATCTTTCTTGCGAGATGTGAATAGAAAGGGGTCGTTTCACATGTTTTAAAAATTCTGACAGATTCATTACATACCTATCAAACAAACGCATCTAAAATGTCCCACTGTGTCTGTTTTACCTTTTAACTTAAAGTAAATCCAATTTCTTAGATATATAGATGGAGATATGGAGTATTTTGACCTTCACACTTTACCTACCCCAACCTTTTTTTATACTTAAATCGGGTAAGTGAAGTCAGAGGATGAGCAGTTTTTGGATGTAATCCATACAGCCTGAGAAACCAAGGTCAACGTGAACTATCTTGAGCAAACAAGCCCGGGAAGAGCGTTTAACATGAGCAAATGTTATGTTATCAGAACATTTACATAAAACACATCATCCAAAAAAACCCATCTTCTTGTTTAAGAAATTATATGATGTGATTACAGATATCGTTCTTCAATTCAATCATCAAATACTGGACAAAACCATAATCGTGAAACAAAAAACATAGTGATCTTAAATCATGTTTGTAAGGACATGTGCTTCAAAAACATAAAATTGTTCTTACCAATTGCCTTGAAGGGGGGTGCTTGATTGCCTCTAATTTAAAATCATCAGTATTTGGAAACCATATGCTTAATATTAGAAACCCTTTCCTCCTCCGATCTTAAATCGGACATTTTCTCATTGTGAAAAGGTAAAATAAAGTTTTTAACTATGGACTTTAGATCTGATCTAAGATTTTTAGTTTGACAAACCATAGATTTTATCATAGACCTTTTACAATATCAACAAAAACATGTCACTACATCATATATCTATGGATTTCGAATCTCAAGTAATCAAACACCCACTAAAGGTGTGTGTGATTGAATAATGGTGGAGAAAAGGGCATGAGACAAATTTTCTCCAACAATTAATAACATCTACATCACAAAAATTTCATTTATCTTATGAAATGGCATTAGGATACTCACCATTTGTTTGGAGGCGCTGGTGGTCAGCAGAGCCTGGTCAGAGGTGAAGAGACCCAGGTTCCGGAGCAAGCCCACGTAGTACTTGTTATCCAGGATGATGGGGGTGATGGTGTCCATGGCAGCACCTTTGGATCCGTTAAGTTGCTGTTCGGTGGGCACCGGCCGTGCAGGAACGTCGCTTACGTGGGGTCAAGCGTCGGGTCCACCGCGCTGGTGCTACTGAAGTTGAAGAGCCTTTTGGTAAAAGCAGCAGCACAATGAGCCACCCCGATCGAGTGCGCCCTGGACAGGGTCACCATGTCCTCTTCGGACAGGTTTTTTTTAGCAAATCTGTGGATGAGTAGGTTCGCTAGTGCCTCGTTATCAAATCATACTAAGTCGATTTAAAATCAATATCCAATCTATTTACATCTAGGGACACTCTTCCGATTATTAAGAGTGATAATCAGTGTGAACTGCCATTAAGATGGGAACGATTTTGTCCAAAACCCTGTGCAAAAACCCTAAAAACAATGATATTCTCAAACTAAAGTATTGACATATTATTTGTTAGGGCATTCTATCTGTGATGATCATGAACTGACACCACACAGCAAGCTCTGACGTGTGCTGTTAAGGAGAATGGAACATTCCACAGTTTCAGTTCGAATGCCGTAACAGGCAGGCACGGAAGTCCATGACGTCAAGGAATTAATGATTTGTCAATAAAATTTCTTCAGATGATACCTCGGCTTCATTAAATGAACAACCAGCATATCTGCGTTAATGATAGACGACAATAAGATGTTTCACCCATTTAAGAAAGCACTCATTGTTGATCAACAGAACTGTTATTCCTGTTAGATGAGAGGAAGGGATTCCCACTTGTCAAGTGAGAAGGGGAAGCCCCCCTTCTGTTTTTTTCTGCCTTCAGGGTTCAAATCTGCCTTGGATTTGGGTTCTTTCAGCTTAAATGTTACACACTTTGCCGTTTGAAATTAAGTAGAGTAGTACCCATAGGAATCGAACCAAGGACACACTGACAGTATGCCACTCCCCAACCAGCTATGCTATGTTAAGTAGAGTAGTACCCACGGAAGTTATATTTTATATACTCCACATAGTTAGTTTTGCAGTCTCAACTTATGACTTACAATCGCTTCAGCTTCAAATATTACAATCTTATAACACTGCCCAAACAACATCTTATCTTATCACCAATCCAAGATGTTATTATACTTGGCTAAATCTGTATTTCATACAACAATTGGACACGTGCACACAATTTCTCTTTTATTCCGTCTTTGTTTCTTCAACCATCATAATGGAATTAAGCAAAAGACATTGACAGACCCCTAAAGCTGTGATGGGCAGGACCACCAGGGATCTCCATCTTCAGATCTCTCTAGCTGCTGGCAACTTGAGAAATGAAGAGATACGCAGCAGTGGGATTGATGACATGACAGTTGCGCCTGATCTCTCCTTGAGTTTGTATCAGCACTTCGATGCTTCCCATCTTCACCATCGACGCTGCGAACTTTGTTTCCCACCCGGATGGGTTAATCACATTGTCCACCACCTGCAACAAAACGTAACATGTGAATAAGCTCTTAATCTTTCTTGGGAGATGTGAATAGAAAGGGGTGGTTTATGAAGAGAGTCATCACCGACTCTCTTGAGAAGAGTCGAGAAGGCTCAAGAGGCTCGTAGCCTCTTCAAGTCGGTGCTTGTAATGATTAAAGAAATAATAATAAAAAATAAAATAAACTAGGTGAAGAAATTGGTGGAAGCTTCATCCACCGACCTCCTCTCCCTATAAATAGGGATGATGGGCATTTTGAGTGTGTGTCAAAAAATTGTGAGTTGGGTTGAGTCTTAGTGTGTGCTCATTTTGTGAGCTTGTGAGGTGTGTGAGAGTTACGCTCAGTGCAAGAGCGTCGGGCTTGGAGGTGCTAGGGTGTGGAAGTTCATTACGTAAGCCGAGGTGAGTTTTCTTAAGCCCTCCTTTGTAATATTCAGTTTGATGAATAAATAGTTTACATTTTAAAGAATATTTTGTCAAAGTTATTATTAAGCATTATTTTGGACGTCGAGACTCTGTCAGTTTTTCTCCGCATAAATTTGAGTTTGGATCCGAGATATATCTAGGGCCCACTTTCATTTTTTTCAACAAGTGGTATCAGAGCAAGGTTCTGTTTGAGGGCCGTTTTACTAGTGAAATTAATTGGGCTAATTATATTATGAAATTATGGCGGCATTAGCGGTTGCATTAAATAATATTGAGAAGCTTAATAATAGCAATTATGGCTATTGGAAATCTTGTATGGAGTCTTATTTTCTAAGACAGGAATTATGGGATATAGTTTTGGGATCAGATACAAATATTCCTGTCGACAAAGAAGCTAGAAAAAAATGGATGATCAAAGTAGGGAAAGATATATTTGCAATTAAAGTATCAATTGAGAAAGATTTATTAGAGTATATACGTGATGCTAAGACTCAAAAGAAGCATGAGACGTTTTTGCAACCCTATTTTCTCGAGCTAATGATGCCCGCCTACAATTGTTAGAAAATAAATTAGCTACATTAACTCAGGGAAATATGATGATAGCAGAATATTTTATGAAAGTTAAAAATATCTGTAGAAAAATTTCTCAAATTGACTCTGAGTCTAAGATTAGTGAGGCCCGTATGCGAAGAATCCTTATTCGTGGACTTCGTCTAGAATTTAGCAGTTTCATAATTGGTGTTCAAGGCTGGCCAGTTCAACTAACTTTGTTGGAGTTAGAAACTCTCTTGATCAATCCAGAAACATTAGCGAAGCAAATGGCCGGACTTTCTTTCAAGGAAAATAATGAGAAAGCTTTATTTAGTAAGGGTCAGAGATCACGTTGGCCAGTTATGCCAGTCATTTGGTCTCCAAGTTGGAATATTAACGAAAGGAAAGAGAAAAATATAAAAAAGAAAACAAGAGAAACTACACAGTAGTGGAGACCAAAGATGAAATGTTTTAGATGTGAAAAATTAGGTCATATTGCTCGTGACTGCAGAGTTAGAATAAATGAAGGAAATATAGTCACATCAAGTAAGCAAAATGGGAGAGCTAATGAAACTATACAGAAAAGTTCATTTCTGTACTCAATGGAGGTTAAAGAGGATATTACACAAGAAAAATGCAATTCCGCTCATACAAAACCCGTAAAAGAAAAAGAAGAGAAGATCAATTATCAAACTGATTGGATAATTGATTCTGGATGCTCAAATCATATGACTGGTGATGAGATCTAGTTTGTAAGTATGAAAGAATATGATGGAAATCGAGTTGTTGTTACTGCTAACAACACAAAGCTCCCAGTGGCACATATTAGAGAAGCAGAGGTTGTAGCCAACTTTGGCAAAGACCGGATTTTACGGAACGTTTATCATGTTTCAGGAATGACTAAGAATCTGTTGTCTGTGCCACAACTTACAGCTTTAGGGCACTATGTTGTGTTCGGCCCAAATGATGTAAAAGTTTATAAGGATGCAGATGTTCAAGGAACTCCCATGTTTGAAGAAAGGAAAGCTGAGTCAATATATGTCTTGTCCGCAGAAACAACATATATTGACAAAGCAAAGAAGCATGAGACTGCAGATATCTGGCATGAGAGGCTCGCTCATGTTGGATACAACAAACTTCAGGAGATGTCTAACAATGAGTAGTTGATTGGCCTACCAAAACTTGAAGTACGAACTACAAAGTATGCCCAGGATGTCAATATGGAAAGGCGCACAGGAAGCCATTTAAAGAATCCAAGTACCGAACTAAAGCACTATTCGAGCTAGTGCATTCAGACGTATTCGGCAAAGTACATGACCCATCAGTTGGAGGCAAATGGTATTTTATCACATTTATTGATGATTTTTCGAGATATACTTGAGTCTATTTCATGAAAGAGAAGTCTGAAGCACTTGAAAAAATTAAGGATTTTCACCAGATGGTGAGGAAAGAACTTGGGTATAAAATTTAGTGTATACGCACTGATAATGATGGCGAATATACATCAGACATGTTTATGGCATACATGAGGCAACATGGTATTCGAAGAAAGTTTACTTGTGCTTATACACCTCAACAAAATGGAGTGGCAGAACGAAAAAATTGTCACATAGTAGAAATATGTCGAAGTATGATGCATGCAAAGAACATGCCACCAAGATTTTGGGACGAATGTGTTAGCACCGTTGTGCACGTAATTAATCGACTACCAATGCCGAGATTTAATTTTAAGTCTCCAAATGAAATGCTTCATAAAAAGAAGCCATCTGTGAGTTATTTTCGAGTATTTGGTTGTGTTTGTTATGTCTTTATATCTGAGCAGCACATGACTAAGTTCGACAAAAAGGCACTTCGGTGTGTCTTTGTCGAATATGATCCATATCAGAAGAGATGGCGATGTGCTAATCCAAGCACATGACAAGTTCATGTTTCTCGCGACGTCATCTTCGATGAAGCATCATCGTGGTGGTCAGAAGAAAAGAAAGCACTTCGAGACTCTCCAGTTTTTGAGAAAGATGTTCGAAACAAAATACAATTCTAGATGAATAAAGGCGAACCTAAGTCAGAAGTTTTAGAAGCAAGACGACCAGAGAAACAAGTTCATAGCCCAAGACAAGAAGAAAGAGCAAATCCATGGAGAACAGGAGTCAGTCCATTTCAACAAAGAAGTGCAGAAGAAGAAATACCATCACAACTTGAAGAACCAGAAGAAGCACCCATAACAAAAAGAAGATCAACGAGAATACCAAAACCAAATCCAAAGTATGCAGATGCAGACTGTGCCATCATGGAGGAGATCGAGCCAGCTTCATTTGAAGAAGCAAAAGATGTTGAAAAATGGCAAGCAGCAATAAAAGATGAAATGAAGACATTGAAGCATAACGAGACTCGAGAACTCATAGCTTGCCAGTGCAAACATTTACCAAGTTTGAAGAATATTAAGAGTCATGCATCGAGAGTCGGTAATGAGGGGGAGATTGAAGAGAGTCATCACCGACTCTCTTGGGAAGAGTCGAGAAGGCTCAAGAGGATCGTAGCCTCTTCCTTTTCTAAGTCGGTGAGAGCCTCTTCCTTTCTTTTGTAAGTCGGTGGATTAAGTCGGTGCTTGTAATGATTAAAGAAATAATAATAAAAAATAAAATAAACTAGGTGAAGAAATCGGTGGAAGCTTCATCCACCGACCTCCTCTCCCTATAAATAGGGATGATGGGCATTCTGAGTGTGTATCAAAAAATTGTGAGTTTGGTTGAGTCTTAGTGTGTGCTCACTTTGTGAGCTTGTGAGGTGTGTGAGAGTTGCGCTCAGTGCAAGAGTGTCGGGCTTGGAGGTGCTAGGGTGTGGAAGTTCACTACGTGAGCCGAGGTGAGTTTTTTTAAGCCTTCCTTTGTAATATTCAGTTTGATGAATAAATAGTTTACATTTTAAAAAATATTTTGTCAAAGTTATTATTATCATTTTGGACGTCGAGACTCTGTCAGTTTTTCTCCGCATAAATTTGAGTTTGGATGTGAGATATATCTAGGGCCCACTTTTGTTTTTCTCAAGTTCTAAAAATCAGCCTTAAAATTTTCAAATATTCAAAAATTTTCTCATTCCATCAAACGTGAAATGAAAAATGTAATTGTTAAACACATTTCTGGAAAAATATTTTCGGAAACATGCTTCCACTCCACCACGAGAGGTGGAAACATTTTGCCGATTTTATTTTTCTGCCCGTTAGGGCACCCACGCATCGACGCATCCCCTCCCTCTCCCTCCTGCCGCAGCTGCCTCCGTCCTGCCTGCTGGTCGTCGTCTCTCTCACCCTCTCACTCTCATGCTCTCTCGTCGTCTCTCTTGCTCCCCTCCTCGTCTCTCTCGCCCTCTCACTCTCCTACTCCCCTCCTCTTCTCTCTCGCCCTTGCTGAAGAAGAAGCCCTCTGTCACTTCCTCTGTTGTTTGTGCAACGGCTTCCGTGTTGGGAAACACTGATTTTGGCTCGCCCTATTACCCGAAGCGCAGGAAACCGTCTCTTCCCCTCTCTGCACCAACAGATCTGCAAGGTTTTCATAGAAAGGTTAGTGTTTGAACATGAATGGTGAATATTATTTAATTTTTTTCTGTTTACCGCTCAAGTTTTGGAAATCCCTCTTTCTATTTTGGCTCTACTGTGAAAGAATTTTTTTCCCGGAGGCTTCCATATAGAAAGTCAAGTATGTTTCTCTATCCCCTTTTTCTTTTGTGAGGGTTTCTTGTCGCAGAGATCGATTTGGTAAGTTTGTACATTTAGTAGTGGAATGGTTTCTTTGCAAATGCATTAACTTCTTAAGTCGTGCTTACCAATTAGCTTGACTATTGAATGCTCCTGTCTTCTTCTCTGAAAAAGCTTGGAGCTAGAATAGACAGGACTCCATCTCTTCCTTTCTTCTGTCTTGTGGATGGAATCTCTCATTTCTGAAGAGAAAACCATTATTTTTTATGTTGGTGTTGTTCCAAACATAAGATTCCACAGGTTTTTCATGTGGGTGCTAATGTTTGCTTGCTTGGTTTCCAGACACATAAAGAAACTGGAGCTGTCTGTCCTGCAAGACTGCAATGAATATGTGTATGTGTGTGTTTTAATGTTAATTTCTACGTTTATGTATGTGTTTGTGTGTCTTTTAATGCAAGACTGCAATGAACATGATCAGCAAGTTGATTCTTACATTTTTGTTTTATTGCAAGTTGATCAGCAAAACTCCTTCATAGAATGTTGCAATAGGGGAGTTCAGTTTGATTCAAGAGACTGATGAAGTTGTTAACCAGTTATGCTAATTCGATTTATTTTGTGCTTGTTAACTTGCTGAATTTTCTTTTGCACTGGAGATTTTAACATTAGGAGGACAGGTTGACTCCCCCTTCATTTTTTTTAATGGTAAAGTTAGTCTCCACATAGCCTCTTCAATCTGGAAATATATTTCTTTATCATCAAAATCAGAAATATATTTTTTGAAATATTTTTTTCAGTTATCACACACATCAAAATGGGAATCGGAAAGATTTTTTCCATTCATTTTTTTCAGGAAATATATTTCCAATTTCATATTTTCAGGCCATCAAACGGCCCCTAAAGAAAACCAGGCGGCACTCAACCACACGGCCTGGAGGTACTTGTCCTTGTATGTCACGGCCTGGAGGTACTTGTCCTTGTATGTCTTTTAAAGTATATTGTAACGATTCTCATAATGATGAAGATCTAGAAAATGGAACCGAAACTACATGTAAATCAGAAACAAATGGCCCTCGTTTGATGTGTCCAAAATCTCTTCCAAACTTGGAGTCAAGGTATAAGAGAGAAAAAGAGAGAGAGAGAGAGAGGGGGGGAGGAGATGGGGGTAGAAGAAGAGACAAAAACTGGTTCATTTAGCTTTCATAATGACATTCATAATCTAAAGTTTAATATTCTTCAATACCATCATGACAGCACCTTTTAATAATTGAACCGTGGTTATAACACACCACCCAACCCAATTAGTTGCGCCACCCATCACTTGGTTGAAAATAATTTTTTAATGTTCAAGATGGGCTAAGAGATATTCTAAATAGTTTGAATTCGAGTGAAATCAAGCTTTTTGCTGAGTTCGGCTTAATCAGATGTAATGAACTAACGCGATCACGTTTTATTGATTCTCAACCTCATATAGGATTCATAATCTGAATCCTATTAGCGATTAGTTCCAAATTACTTTATCAAATCATATTAAGTTGATTTAAAATCAATATCCAATCTATTTACATCTATGGACACTGTTACTGACTCTTCCGATTATTAAGAGTGATAATCGTGTGAACTGCCATTAAGATGGGAACGATTTTGTCCAAAACCCTGTGCAAAAACCCTAAAAACAATTATATTGTCAAACCAAAGCATTGACATATTATTTGTTGGGGCATTCTACCTGTGATGATGATGAATGCTTCATCACTGACACCACACAGCAAACTCTGACGTGTGCTGTTAAGGAGAATGGAACATTCCACAATTTAAGTTAGAATGCCCTAACAGCCAGGCAGGGAAGTCCATGACGTTAAGAAATTAATGATTTGTCAATAAAATTTCTTCAGATGATACCTCGGCTTCATTAAATGAACAACCAGCATATCTGTGTTAATGATAGACAACAACAAGATGTTTCACCCATTTAAGAAAGCAGTCATTGTTGATCAACAGAACTGTTATTCTTGTTAGATGAGAGGAAGGGACTCCACTTGTCAAGTGAGAAGGGGAAGCCCCCCTTCTTTTTTTCTGCCCTCAGGGTTCAAATCTACCTTGGACTTGGGTTCCAAGGCTTAAATGTTAAGCACTTTCCCGTTTGAAGTTAAGTAAAGTAGCACCTATAGGAATTGAACCAAGGACACATTGACAATATGCCTCGCTTAAATGTTAAGCACTTTCCCGTTTGAAGTTAAGTAAAGTAGCACCTATAGGAATTGAACCAAGGACACATTGACAGTATGCCTCTCCCCAACCAGCTATGCTATGTTAAGTAGAGTAGTACCCACAGAACCTATATTTTATATACTCCACATAGTTTTGCAGTCTCAACTTATGACTTACAACCACTTCATCTTCAAATATTACATTCTTATGACACTGCCAAAACAAGATCTTATCTTATCATCAATCCAAGATGTTGTTATACTTGGCTAAACCTTTATTTCATACAACAAGCCGACACGTGCACACAATTTCTCTTTTATTCCGTCTTTGTTTACTCCACCATCATAATGGAATGAAGCAAAAGACATTGAAAGACCCCTAAAGCTGTGATGGGCAGGACCAGGGATCTCCACCTTCAGATCTCTCTAGCTGCTGGCAACTTGAGAAATTAAGAGATCGACAGCAGTGGGATTGGGATTGATGACATGACAGTTCTGTCTGATCTCTCCTTGATTTCCTGTCAGAACTTCGATGTTTCCCATCGACAGCAGTGGGATTGGGATTGATGACATGACAGTTCTGTCTGATCTCTCCTTGATTTCCTGTCAGAACTTCGATGTTTCCCATCTTCACCATCGACGCTGCGAACTTTGTTGCCCACCCGGATGGGTTATTCACATTGTCCACAACCTGCAACAAAACGTTCAACATGTGAACAAGCTTTTAATCTTTCTTGGGAGATGTGAATAGAAAGGAGTTGTTCACATGTTCTAAAAATTGGGTAATCAAACGCTTCTAAAGTGTCCCACAGTGTCTGTTTTACCTTGTAACTTAAAGTAAATCCAACTTCTTAGGTATATAGATGGAGATCAGGAGAATTTTGACCTTCCCTTTTTTATACTTAAATCGTGTAAATAAAGTCAGTGGATGAGCAGTTTTTGATGTAATCCATACAGCCTGAGAAAGTAAGGTCAACGGTGAACTATCTTGAGCAAACAAACCCGGAAAAAACGTTTAACAAGGACAAATGTTATGTTATTAGAACATGTACATAAAACACATCATCCAAAAAAACCCATCTTCTTGTTTAAGAAATTATATAATGTGATTACAGATATCGTTCTTAAATTCAATCATCAAATACTGGACAAAACCATAATCATGAAACAAAAAACATGGTGTTCTTAAAGCATGTTTATAAGGACATGTGATTCAAAAACATGATATTGTTCTTACCAATTGCCTTGAAGGCGGGTGCTTGATTGCCGCTAATCTAAAATCATCAGTATTTGGAAACCATATTACTTAATATTGGAAACCCTTTCCTCCTCCGATCTTTAGTCGGACATTTTCTCATTGTAAAAATGTAAAATAAAGTTTTTAGTGGACTTTAGATCTGATCTAAGATTTTTAGTTTGACAAACCATAGATTTTATCATAGATCTTTTACAATATCAACAAAAACATGTCACTGCATCACACATCTATGGATTTCAAATCTCGAGTAATCAAACACCCATTAAACGTGTGTGTGATTGAATAACGGTGGAGAAAAGGGCATGAGACAAATTTTCTCCAATAATATCATAACATCTACACTACATAAATTTCATTTGTCTTATGAAATAGCATTAGGATACTCACCATCTGTTTGGAGGCGCTGGAGGTCAGCAGCGCCTGGTCAGAGGTGAAGAGACCCAGGTTCTGGAGCAGGCCCACGTAGTACATGTTGTCCAGGACGATGGGGGTGAAGGTGTCCATGGGCAGCACCTTTGGGTCTGTGAAGCTGCTGTTGGGAGGGCACTGGCCTTGCAGGAACGTCGCGTACGCGGGGTCAAGCGTCGGGTCCACCTGGCTGGTGCTGCTGAAGTTGTAGAGCCTGTTGGTAAAGGCAGCACAGTGGGCCACCCCGATCGAGTGCGCCCCGGACAAGGTCACCATGTCCTCTTCGGTCAGGTTTTTTTTAGCAAAGCTGTGGATGTGCTGGGTCAAGTCGAAGATTGGCGGGGGTAGGTTCGCTGCTGCCTGGTTCTCTTTCGAGACGCGCCCATCGCGCCTGCCCGACGGCACCTGGTAGTTGATGTTCCCAACCAGCGCGGCGCTGTCGCGGGCTGCAAAGGCGAGGATGTCGGCGCACGAGACCGTGTTCGGGCACATGAGCTCGAGCAGCGACTTGGCCTGGTCAATGACCTCAAACCCACGGAGGCTTAGGTTTGGAATCGCGCTCTTCTCTGCGCGGTTGTTGGGCGTGGAGTCAATGAGCACCGATGCATCGCAACCCTGCACAAGTTGAATTGCACCCCAAGGTAAATATCCAAGATAACGTGTCATAAGTACTTTTCCTCATACATTTTTTAAAGCATGTTGCTTTCTAATGTAGATAAGTTGGGTTTGATTTCTCACAGATCTCAGGTTCCAGGGATCTGAAATTAATGATAGCTGAATAACGAGGATATCAAATCCATGTAGCAAAAACGCGGATTTGAGATCTGACAGGAGAACTATCGAACGTCAAAATGCGGGTTTGAGATCTTTGGTAATCAAACGCAACCTTAGCTATATATTATGTCTTCAATGTCTGAATTCAATTTTAAAAGTAGTCATTGACAAATAGTTCCTACGTAAAAATTATTGATCAAAACTTACTAAGTCTTTTATATTTTCTCGAGGAAATCAAGTGGGGAAACTTTTTCATAAGCTAGGATGTTATGACAAAATGTTATGAACTACTAACAGTCTTTAAATATTTGACATCTAGCTTGTCCGGCAATTATACATTCTCCGGCTCTCGTGGTGACTGAGTTGGTCAACGTTTCTCATAATGGTGAGGATCTAGAAAAATGGAAGAGAAACTATATGTAAATCAGAAACAATGGCTCATTTTACTGACTTCCATTTCCAACTGATCTGTTCACAAGCTTTCTTTCTTTTCTCCCAGCCAAGATTTCCATGGAAATCATTTTCCACCAAACAATTTCCATGTTATGTTGCTGATATGGTAAAACATGTTCCCACGTTTTACCAGGGAGGTATTTTCATGGTTTTACCAAGAGAAAATTTTTTCAGGTTTTACTTTTACCCTTATAGAGGAGAGCTTTCTATTTAACCAACGGGGCTTTTGATCGTTTTCAGCCCGCAACGCATAGTCCTTTGTTCGGGGCCACTGACCCATAACATATAACTAGTCCTTTCTCGTTTTTTATCAATGACAGTAGAAGTAGATGCAAGAAGAAAAATTACATCCAAAATCAAGCAAATTAAACAGGCTACAAGAGTGCTAGAACTTACTCTCACAAAACAGTCATGGAAATGCATCCGGATCAGGCCGGCCGCGATGCCGGGGTTTGTGTTTACATTGCTTGCAACGCTCAATTTGACGATGCTCTCCGCCACCGGGCACGTCTGGTCGTAAAATCCGACCGTCAGATCAGCATGGCAGGAGGGGAGGAGGACCAGAAGAGGCAGGAGGAGGAGGAAGGAGTGCTTGAGAGCCATGACCAGAGCCTCAAGATAGGCAACTGTGGCAGCCAACTGATGACTGATGTGGGTTATCACTTCTCTGCACATGCACATATATAGAGTCCTCCACCCAAGAACCCAAGAATGAGATAAATGAGACATCACATGTGGGATTGTTGGAAGTCTTGGGAATTGAGTGTCTGAACCGTCTGTGATATTAGACTTATTCAGGGATCATCCAACACTTTTTTTATTAGCCAGCTATGTGAATACAGATAATCTGAAGTTAGAGAGAGAAAGATTTATATTTGATGGTGATTCTTATTTGATTCCTCTAAAAATCTCAAGTCAATATGAGAGAGAGATTGAGAAGAGTTGGAAGGACGGCTGACGACTGAAGAAACAGTGGACTTTCTGTCTATGTCGACAAAATAAAAAGCAACTTGTCGTGTCATCTAAGGAATTGGGAGATTGTAGAACGGGGGCATGAAAAACTAGTCGATGAGACGCAGTGGCTTATAATGTGTGGCGACCTCATTTGACATCAGGGCGGCGGATTCGGAATAAAGAGTTGGTAGAATTTTTAACTGTCCATCGGTCCATTCATAAACCAACCCCTTTAGAAGGCTGCGGATGGTACGAACTTGGGTTGCATCTACTATTTTCCACATCTGATTGAGTTGGATTCTTCTCATTTATAGTGACTGAAATATTTTTCTTATGAGGATGAGCACGTTGAAGATGAACAAGAAAAGAAGTTTTAACAATGAAAGGATGATATCTTTATTAAAGATTCAACATAATATATACAATAGATTTACAACGGTGAGGAGCGAGCTCTCCTTCCTTCACGATAAAAATTTTCCAAATATACATTTGTCATTTGAGGCAAGTTGAGGTGGAGAGCCTTGACATGAACGTTGAAGAGGAGGTGGACGTTGAGATGCCGTTGGATTTGAACGTTGGAAATTTTTCCTTTAACACTCCCCCTTCAAACAGGTGTGTAAAGATTGATGACACCCAGTTTGAATAATAGATGATAAAAGCCATCTTTTCCTAATGCTTTCGTGAATAGGTCTGCCAGTTAGTCTTTGGTTCGAATGTAACAGGTGCATATTGTCCCCTCAAGCAATTTTTCTCGTACGATATGACAATCTAGTTCAATATGTTTCGTACGCTCATGAAAAACTGAATTTGCAGCTATATGTAATGTTGCTTGATTGTCACAGAAAATTGTTACTGGATGTAGTTGACGTACTCCAAACTCGTTCAATAGATATCTTAACCATGTTATTTCGCATACCACATTTGCCATGGATCTATACTCAGCTTCAGCAGAGGATCGTGATACTGTTTGTTGTTTCTTTGACTTCCAAGATATGAGAACTGGGCCAAGAAACACACAATAACCAGTGACAGATCGTCGCGTTTGACGGCAGGCGGCCCAATCTGAATCACAAAAAGCACTTAGTTGCATATTATTCTCTTTATTCATTAGAATGCCTTGACCTGGATTTTTCTTGAGATATCGAATCAATCGAAGTGACGCTTGTAGGTGAGGTATGTGTGGTTGTTGCATGAACCTGCTTAGGACGTGTACGGCATATTGTATATCTGGGCGTGTAATGGTGAGGTAGATTAATCTCCCAACAAGCCGATGATATTGTGTTGGATCCTTGATGTAGTCTCCATGATCTTCGTCCAACCCATATTTTTGTTCCATTGGTGTTTCTGTTGGTTTTGCTCCCAAAAGACCTGTTTCATGAATAATATCTGGTGCATATTTTTGTTGTGAGAGATATATACCTTTTGAAGAACGTGCAATTTCAATTCCCAAAAAATACTTAGGCTTGCCTAAGTCTTTCATGTGAAATTTTTGACATAGAAACGATTTGAAGTTATCAATTGCGTCCTTCACGTTTCCTGCAATTATCAAGTCATCAACGTATACAAGAATGGCAAGAAAAATTTTATCATGCTTGAATGTAAAAAGGGAGTGGTCAGCTTTAGATTGCGTAAAACCATACTCTTGTAGAGCAATTGAAAGCCTGTGAAACCAATTTCTTGGAGATTGTTTTAAACCGTAAAGGGATTTATGTAATTTACATACCTGATTCTTCCCCTGTTGAACATACCCTTGAGGTATTTTTATGTAGGCTTCCTCATGCAAGTCGCCATGTAGAAATGCATTATTGATGTCCATTTGACACATGACCCAATCTTGATTAGCTGCTATAGTGAAAAAAGTACGTACAGTTATCATTTTTGCAACTGGGGCAAAAGTTTCATTATAGTCCAATCCCTCTTGTTGAGCGTATCCTTTAGCCACCAGTCTCGCCTTGTAACGTTCTATAGACCCATCTAAATTTAGTTTAATCTTATAAACTCATTTACACCTGATTGGTTTCACTCCAATTGGAAGTGAAGTAATAGTCCAAGTCTTGTTTTCTTGTAAGGCGCTAAGCTCGCTATCCATGGCGTCTCTCCATTCCTTGTGTTGAACGGCTTCTTCAAAAGTTTGTGGCTCAGACTTGGAAACAAGAGATGTGAGAAACGCAAAAATGATTACTAGAAAATCGATGAAAAGAAATAAAATTTCTTATAGGATGCCTCGTTCCTTGTTGATAACCTGATTTGGAGATGTTGTTGGTTGAGGGTGAGGTAAGAAGTGAACATTGAAAATCTTTCAACCATACCGCTGGTTTTCGTACACGTGTAGATCTCCTAGATACTAGAGATGGGTTCAGATCTGAATCTGGATCAAACAAAGATGGGTTTGGTTCATTTAAAGATGGATCTGGATCTGGATTAGGTAATGATAGGTTTGGTTCATTGGTTTCTTGATCAGTGTCCATTTCTAGGTTAAGGGGACTAGAAATGGACGTGTCATTCCTTATAGCTTGAGTTGGATAGATGTCTAGATCATAAGGAATGGGTAAAGCAATACATTTTTCACCAACTTTTTTATTTTGAAAAGGAAAAACATTTTCATGGAAAATTACATCGCGACTAACAAACACCTTGTGGGTCTCAAGATCATAAAGTTTATAGGCTTTTTGCCCATCCGAGTACCCAACGAAAATGCATTTAATCGCTTTAGAATCGAATTTGTGTTTGTGTTGGCATGTATTTGTGGCATAACATAAGGATCCAAAAACTCTAAGATGTTTGATGTTTGGTTTTTTGTCAAATAATATTACAAAAGGAGATTTTTCGTTTAGTTTTGATGATGGTAATCGGTTAATTAGATATGTGGCTGTCAAAACGCATTCACCCCAAAATTGCAAAGGTAAGTTTGCTTCAAAACGTAAGGCCCTTGCAACTGCAAGAAGATGGCGGTGTTTACGTTCCACAACACCATTTTGTTGAGGAGTAGCCACACAACTATGTTGATGGGTGGTACCTTGCATTTGTAAAAAATCTTTCATTTCATATGAAAAAAATTCAGTCCCATTATCCATTTGCAAAGATTTAATTTGACAATTAAACTGTGTTTTAATCAAAGCAAAAAAAAAATTTATAAGATGCAAGGTTTCGTATTTATGTCTCATTAAGAAAATCCAAGTGGTACGAGAGTAGTCATCTACAATGCTAAGAAAATAATGCGCACCAGAAATAGTGGATTGAGCATACGGGCCCCAAATATCACTATGAATTAAATCAAAAGGATGCATTGTAGATATTTCACTCAAACCAAACTTAAGTCGAGTTTGTTTTGCTCAATGATAAGCATCACAAACATATTCACCATTCAAGTCAAAGTTTAAATCTAAATAATTGGTCACAAGCTTTAAGCGAGAATGTGAAACATGACCTAATCTTTTATGCCAAAGTTCATGAGTAGAAACGGCAAGACAAGCTTGAACAAATGGTGGTCTTTGTTGAAGAACATATAGTCCACCTTTTACCTCACCATGCCCAATCGTCATCTTCGATTCCAGGTCCTGTATAATACAATGGTCAGGTAGAAAGGTTATGGAACAATTTAAATTTTTAGTTAATTCAATAACTGAAAGTAAATTAACTTTAAAAGATGGAATGCATAATACATCATTAGCTTCAAACAAAGGCAATGATAGTTTACCCGCTTGATGAACTGGAATTGTTTTTCCATTTGGTAATGTCACGGGAATATTGCATGATTTTTTAAGTTTTGAAGCATATTTTCGTCAGCACAAATATGGCGACTCGCTCCCGAGTCAATAATCCAAGTACAAGATTGAGTATTAATGGAACAAATGTTACCTCCATGAACGACATTACCTGCAAAGTTGATATTGGTCTGCTGGTTTTTCACCAAAGATAGCAATTTGTGATATTCCTCAAGAGTAAATGCTGGAGCCGAGCCTTTAGTGTTTAGTCATTCACAACCTAGACCCCCAACACCATCAAAGGGAGTCGGTTTCACATCAAGTGTATTGTTCCTTTGAAACACATTAGCTGCAATTGAAGGTTTAAAGTTAGGATCATAGAAACGATGTCCTGGAGGGTACCCAATGAGTTTGAAACACTTTTCTTTAATGTGACCAATTCCTCGGCAATGACTACAAACAAGCCGATTTTGATGTCCTCCTTTGGTTCTATAAGAGCCACCATAGTTAGCATTGTGACTTTTGATTGCCAAGGCTGTCGTCCCTCCATTAGCCGAACCAGAAAAACGTGACTCACGCTGTTTTTTCTCTTGAAGAACCATCGCATAAACTTTGTTGACATTGGGAAGGGGATCAGGAAGTAAAATCTGTCCTCTAAAAGCATTATAAGAATCATTGAGGCCCATTAGAAACTGGATAACACGTTCCCTTTGGATTTGTTCCGAATACGACTTCATGGCTCCACAAGAACACATGGGAATGAGAGAATATGAACTAAGCTCGTCCCAAAGAGCTTTTAATTTGGTAAAATATAATGCAACAGTCATAGTATCTTGTTGAAGACGACTAATAGCACTCTGGATTTGATAGATCCGAGGGGCAAGACTTTGAGTAAATCGTTCTCGCAGATCTTCCCAAACTTCTCTAGCATTAGTCGAGTAAATAACACTTTCTACAATATCTTTTTTGACTGAATTTAAGATCCAAAAAAGTATCATATTGTTGGACCGAACCCATAGATGATAGCTCGGATCATCCTTTTCTGGTTCCTTGATAGAACCATCAATGAAACCAAGTTTGTTTTTTTTGCAGAAAGAGTCATCAACATGGCTCTGCTCCACGTCCCATAATTTTCCCCATTAAAATGTTGTGAAACCAAGACATTTCCAGGGTTGTCAGAGTGATGAATAAAGAATGGGTTAGACATTACCTGGGACAAATCTGTGCCGTTGGGATCATGGACGACATCATCTGCCTTTTGTCTATTGCTGTTCTCATCAACTCCACGGTCTGCCATCCCCCTCATTGCTCTGATACCATGTGAAATATTTTTCTCATGAGGATGAGCACGTTGAAGATGAACAAGAAAAGAAGTTTTAACAATGAAAGGATGATATCTTTATTAAAGATTCAACATAATATATACAATAGATTTACAACGGTAAGGAGCGAGCTCTCCTTCCTTCACGATAAAAAATTTCCAAAGATACATTTGTCATTTGAGGCAAGTTGAGGTAGAGAGCCTTGACATGAACGTTGAAGAGGAGGTGGACGTTGAGATGCCGTTGGATTTGAACGTTGGAAAAATTTCCTTTAACAGTGACTGGCGCGGGAGACGTGCTCCGTCCGATAAGACCTCGAGTCGAGTGTCTTGGACGTCACCTGCCCGCTCCAGGATCGCTTCAGCCCTTGGCCCGTAAAAGGGCCCGAAGCATGCTCGAAACCCAGGGGGGAGGGTGACGAGGGGGGGGGGCCAAAGGCCTCTCTTAGGGCGGTGGAATGAACCACTCACCCTAAAAAGAAAAAAACAGTGACTGACCCCAGATTCTTCTCATTTTTATGGATCCGACAGGAATATGATCTGAATTTTATGGGGATTACTCTAATCTTTATTGTATTTCAGATTCAAATTCGAATTCAGAGTGGACACCTTATATAGAATTGATCAAACATATGATCTGCAAAGTTCATCCTTTTGGTGCTTTACTTTCTGAAAAATTGTTCTAGTTTTTCCTGAATTTTTTACCTGTTGATGCACTCATCGCATTTAAGTTTACTTGATCTTACAGAATCACAATGCTATGGTTGACGCCTATGGAATATATATAAACTTTCAATTCAACCATCAAAGCTGCTGTAATGCAGGCACGAAGACTTTGTACCCTTTTTTTTTTTTTGATCCATTACAATAAGTAGTGTTATCAGCGACGATGCATATAGTAACATGTGGTATTAGCCTCTTACCGATATGATATAAGTTAGATACAGGTTTTTTTTCATCTTTAAAATAAAATAAAGTTGTTTTATTATGTTTAACTATTTATATTGGTCGGCATGCAACAAAAACTAAGGAAATCAGGGGCAGGCAGAGCCAGAAAATTCTTAGTTATAAAATTTAAAATTTTTAAAGGCACCAACATGTATGGAAGAAAATTACCTAAAGCGTCAATATGAAAATAAGTATTTTTTTGTGGGTTTATATAGCAGTTGCCTACACTTGCTTCCCCCGAAGACCATGCTGATACCATTTTCCACATTACCATGAAGAATTAGTTAGAATTTTTTATTGATCAAATACTAGAGAATGTTAGTGTTTGAAACATTATTTTGTTTCAAGTACCTTTTTTTCACTCTCTAAATGAATTTAATTAGGTTAAACCATAGGCTTTTTTTAATTCGACTCATGAATTTCGCAAATTTTATTATTTTGGTTTTTCTTTTTCTTCTGTTGCCTTGACAGTTTTGATTCGTCTCACCGTTCATTTTATATAAGAAACTAAAACCATTAAAATGAACCCTTTACTAATTTTCTTTTCAAGAAAAAGCTTAAGTTGGACGCATCCTTTTTGTTTTTTTAATATCACTTTTGTTCACAGCCCGCTAATAATATAGAATTCACTTATCTATTAAAATTTCATTTCATTTTACTTTTCGGAAGCCTTTTACATGTCGATCACCTATGAGAAAAATGTGAAAGAAACTGGGAGTGGCCTCGAGTTGGGCAAGCGTCACAGTCCCCCAACGTCAGTGCAGTTTTGGTAAGGAAAAAAACAGGAAGAAATGATGATGATGTGATATAATAATAGTAACAGCACTGCTCAGTCACTGACTATGTTTCCGGTTTGCTCGATCGATCATGTGGATCAGGATTCATTCGTTAGAATTGAGTTTCACCTATCCAAGCATGCAGGCTTAGTTATGGAATCATTTAGATGTCTCCGGTAGGCAAAGTGCAGTCCGGTTATTCAGCAAATGTAGATTCGGTATGCAGCTTTGCATGGATTTGACTTGAAAAATGCTGCTCTTTAACTTGCCGGCCGGACCTGAGCTTGGTCTGAAAAAGTAACGTTTGTAATTTGAAAAGGAAAGTGACCTTCATTAGATGAGATCGAGCAGATTGCAACTTGGAAAAACTTAAGGCTGGATAACAGCCAATGGAAAAGGCAAAAGCATGCAGAATCATTTTAGAGTAATTTCAGTTGATTTAGTTGGTGATGAAAAGTTATTGCCATGCGCATTAATGATGGACAACAATAAGATGTTGCACCCATTTAAGAAAGCATTCATTGCAGATCAACAGAACTGTTATTATTGTCAAGTGAGCGGAAGGAAATCTTACCATCCAAGTGAAAAGTTGGAGCCCTCCTTCTTTTCCTTGCTCTCGGGTGTCATGCATGCTACCATTTGCAGTCAAGTGTTGTATTACCCAGAAGAATTAAACTGATGACACATCAACATAATATATTCATGACTATTATTGGCTATGGTTGTCTATGCTATTATGCTGCCAAAATATATTCCACATCCAAATAGTTCATTTTGTAGTCTCAACTTATAATTTGTAACCGCTTCATCTATGTTAACTTTGAAATATTACAATCTTATTACGTTGCCAAAACAGCATCTTATCATACCACCAATCCAAGATCTTATTATGGTTAGCTGAATCTGTATTTCATACAACAAGCGGACACTTCCACACAATTTTCTGCTTTTATTCCGTCTTTGTTTCTTCCACCATCATAATGGAATTAAAAAAGACATGAAACACCAGTAAAGCTGTGATCCCATCTCAGATCTCTCTAACTGCTGGAACTTGAGAAATGAAGAGATCGGCAGCAGTGGGATTGATGACATGACAGTTGCGCCTGATCTCTCCTTGAGTTCCTGTCAGCACTTCGATGCTTCCCATCTTCACCATCGACTCTGCGAACTTCCTTGCCCACCCGGATGGGTTATTCACATTGTCCATCACCTGTAACAGAACGTTCAACATGTGATTGAGCTCTTAATCTTTTTTGCAAGATGTGAATAGGAGTTGTTTCCTATGTTCTAAAAATTGATGCAGATTCATGAAATGTTTACCAAACACTCTCACTGTGTCTGTTACCTAAGGTAAGTCAGACTTCTTAGTTACATACACGGACATCTGGTGTTTCTCAACCTTTCCACTTGACTTACTCTAAATTTATTATACTTAAATTGGGTAAACAAAGTCGGTGGATGAGCTGCGTTTTGGATGTAACCAATACAGCGTGAAAAAAGTATGCTCAATATGAATTATCTTGAGCAAACGAACTGGAAAGAGCGTTTAACAAGAACAATGTTGTGTTCTTAGAACACATGCACATAAAATACATCTTCTTGTTTTAACAAAATTAATATGTAGTGATAAAAGATACCCTTCTTAAATTCAATAATCAAATACTGGCCGTAACCATACTATGTTTCGTGTTATAAAAAGCATGGTGTTCTTAAAGCATGTTTCTAAGGTCTTGTGATTCAAAAACACAGTACTGTTCTTACCATTGCCTTCAAGCGGGGTGTTTGATTGCCTGGAATCTAAAATCCTTAGGATTTGATATTAAAAACTATCTCCTCCTCCTCTGATCTTAAATCGGACACTTTCTCAATGTAACCCACTAAAGTTGTGTGAGATTAAATAATGGTAGGGAAAAGGGTATGAGACAAATATTCTTCAAAAACATCATAACATCTACATGAACTTCATTTGTTTTACGAAACACTCACCATTTGCATGGAGGCAAAGGAGGTCAGCAGCGCCTGGTCAGAGGTGAAAAGACCAAGGTTCCGGAGCAAGCCCACGTAGTACCTGTTGTCCAGGACGAGGGGGGTGATGGTGTCCATGGGCAGCACCATTGGGTCCGTGACGTTGCTGTTGGAAGGGCACTGGCCTTGCAGGAACGTCGCATACTCGAGGCCAAGGGTTGGGTCCACCGGGCTCGTGCTGCTGAAGTTGTAGAGCCTGTTGATAAAGAAAAAACAGTGGGCCACCCCTATCGAGTGCGCCCCGGACAGGGTCACCATGTCCTCTTCGGTCAGGTTTTTTCTAGCAAAGCTGGCGATGAGCTCGGTCAAGTTGAAGGATGGTGCGGGCAGGTTCGCTAGTGTCTCGTTCTCGATGGAGACGAGCCCATCGCGCCTGCCCGACGGCACCTGGTACTTGATGTTCCCAACCAGCGCGGCGCTGTCCTGGGCTGCAAAGGCGAGGATGTCTGCGCACGAGACCGT
Source organism: Nymphaea thermarum (assembly GCA_011799765.1). Lineage (NCBI taxonomy): Eukaryota > Viridiplantae > Streptophyta > Magnoliopsida > Nymphaeales > Nymphaeaceae > Nymphaea > Nymphaea thermarum. The sequence continues at coordinate 85,541 of JAANDH010000763.1, forward strand.
GTTCGGGCAAATGAGCTCGAGCAGCGACTTGGCCTGGTCAATGACCTCGAACCCACGGAGGCTTAGGTTTGGAATCGCGCTCTTCTCTGAGCGGTTGTTGGGCGTGGAGTCAATGAGCACTGATGCATCGCATCCCTGAACAAGTTGAATTGCGCCCCAAGGTAAATATCCAAAATAACGTGAAATTAAAGATAACGTTAAACTCATTACTACGTTGACTAATGATGGTACGTGGTTTCCAAATGGCTTATAAGCAACTTTTTATCTTAGCTTGTACTTGAAGAAAACCAGGCGGCACTTAACCACACGGCTTGTATGTCCTCGTATCTCTTTTAAAGCATATTGTAACGATTCTCATAATGTTGAAGATCTTGAAAATGGAACCGAAACTATATGTAAATCAGAAACAATGGGAATTTAATTTAACTCACTTCCATTTCCAATTGGTCTTTGCACAACCGTGCTTTCTTTCATTCCTCCCAACCATTCTTTTATAGAAATCATTTTCCACCAAACAAAGATTTTCCTTTCAACTCGCAAGTGCTTCATTTTTTCCTCTCCGAATCAACATAGTCCCTTTTCAAACCACTTTCCATGTTATGTTGCCAACATGTTGCCAGTGTGGTAAAACATGTTCCCACCAATAGGGAAGCTACTTGTTGGAAGGGGTGGGCCACTGCCCACGCCAGCCAGTCAAAAATCTCATTATAATGTGTTAACATCACATTGCTATGACTCTAAAATTATTTTGCAATGCCCACACCAAATTTGCGTCACCAACCCAAGTGCCCCAGATAAAAAAAAATCCTGACTCCTCCATTGGTTCCCACTTTTTGCCTGAGGTATTTTTATGGTTTTACCAAGAGAATTTTTTTAGGTTTTACTTTTACCCATAACCAAGGGGTCTTTTTTATCATTTTCAACCCATAACACATAGTCCTTTGTTAGAAGCCATTAACCCATAACATATAACTTGTCCTTTTTCCCTTTTATTCATTCACTGTAGATGTTCCCCTGTGTCTGGTGCTGTGCGGCACGGGCCAAAGTTGTCAGCCCGTGACAGTAGAAGTAGATGCAAGAAGAAAAATTACATACAAAATCAAGCAAATTAAACAGGCTAGAACTTACTTACCCTGACAAAGCAGTCATGGAAATGCATCCGGATCAGGCCGGCTGCAATGCCCGGGTTGCTGATCACAGCGCTTGCAACGCTCAACTCAACGATGGACTCCGCAAGCCGGCATGTCTGGTTGTAAAATCCAACCTCCAGACCGAAATGGCTGGAGGGAAGGAGGATCAGAAGGGGCAGGAGGAGGAGGAGGAGAGAGTGCTTGAGAGTCATGACCAGAGGTTCAAGATAGGCAACTGTAGCTGCCAACTCGTGCACGTATATATATGTATATATATAAAGTCCTCCAGCCAAGAATGAGATAAATGGGATATCACATGTGGGAAATCTTGGAGTTGAAGATTTGGAAGTCTTAGGGGACTGAGTGTTTGAACAGCTACTTACTCATAGATCAGCAAGCACTTTATTTTATTAGGCAGCTATCTGAATGCATATAATTTCAAGTCAGAGAGGGATATATATATATATATATATACTCTGACGTCAAATGAGGGCTGTCAAATTATTTTTATCGGATCATCCTCATTTCTTCTTCTTTTTTTCTTTTTAATGATCTTACCTCATGCAGCTCATGGCCTGGGCGCCACCGGAGGAGGTGGATTCTCCCTCCTGCCAGTCGATGGTGGCACCCAGCCCATCGGTCGGCAGCGTCCAATCTTCGGAACCGCTGGGTGATGCCCGCTGATGAGCTTGGTGCAGCCATTGGACAGGCAGATGGGCGAACCCTCCCTTCTTTCCTTTTCATGAGTGTAATGCACAGAAGAAAAATAAAAAACAAAGAAAAAATGAAATGAGAAAAGAAAGATACATTCGATAAAAAAGAAACAGATGGACATACAAAAAAAAGAAGGATACATTCGATCAAAAAGAAACAAATGCCCCTCGTTTGATGTGTCCAAAATCTATTCCAAACTTAGAGTCAAGGTATCAGAGAGAAAAAGATAGAGAGAGGAGATGGGGGGAGAAGAAGAGACAAAAACTGGTTCATTTAGCTTTCATAATGACGTTCATAATCTAAAGTTTAATATTCTTCAATACCATCGTGATAGCACCATTTAATAATTGAACTGACGTGATTATAACACACCACCCAACTCAACTAGTTGTGCCACCCATCGGTTGAAAATAATTTTTTAATGTTCAAGATGGGCTAAGAGATATTCTAAATAGTTTGAATTCGAGTGAAATCTAGCTTTTTGCTGAGTTCCGCTTAATCAGATGTAATGAACTAACGCGATCACGTTTTATTGATTCTCAACCTCATATAGGATTCATAATCTGAATCCTATTAGTGATTAGTTCCAAATTGCTTTATCAAATCATACTAAATCGAGTTAAAGTCAATATCCAATCTATTTACATCCAAAGACACTGTTACTGACTCTTCAGATTAAGAATGATAATCGTGTGAACTCCCATTAAGATGGGAACGATTTTCTCAAACCAAAGCATTGACATATTATTTGTTAGGGCATTCCACCTGCGATGATGATGAAGCAAATGCTTGATCATGGTCACCACACAGCAAGCTCTGCCGTGTGCTGTTAAGGAGAATGGAACATTCCACAGTTTCAGGTAGAAGGCTCTAACGGCTACCAGCTAGGCAGGGAAATCCATGACGTCAAGGAATTAATGATTTGTCAATAAAATTTCTTCAGATGATACCTTGTCTTCGTTAAATGAACAACCATTTTTTAATCAATGTATGCACTGACATTATAATTCGGATTTTGGCAAAGCCTGTTCAGTAAATGACGATCTCAGTTCTTACGTAGATGAGTTAACATGAGGCCACGAAGAGATTGAAACAGCTCGAAAACAGTGTTCAATCTGATACCAACTCCATTAGCAACAGCTGGTCAAGTTCTAATCTGCGTGCTTTCACCACTGTGGCCCTCAATCGTCATCATCATCGATCAACATCCTCGTTCTCGAGCCTGGAAGAAAAATAGGGACTGAACAAGTCATTTTTCTCCCGGAAACTGATCTGATTCGACGAGGAAGATGAATAGAATCAAGCGAACTGTTAAGATATTAATCTTCCCAGCATCCTCTTCTTGGAACTTAAAGACATTAAGCCTTCTCCCTCTCTATACCTAAAGATATAAGCCAAGGAGTTTTGCTCCTTTTTCCCATTAGAATTCTGTCCCTACCCCATCTCACTGTGCCAAATCCTTAAGTGGTAGACCCAAAAAGAATACTCTTAGCTTTTGATTTTTTTTTTTTTTTCACATGGACAGCTCAGAATAAAAGAGGAGAAAAAGTTGTAAATTAATGGTAGAATTCTAAAATGTCTTGTCTGCTTTTTTTCTTTTTTCTTTTTTTTTTCTCAACCATCAATTTGGAAAACCAAAGGCCAAAATATAATCATTTAGTTCAGATGGATGGTTGAAAAAGAAAGAAGATTGGACATTTGGGCCATCTAAATATAAATTCACAACTTTTTCACCTAACCATCAATGTGGAAAAAGTCAAAAGCCTAGACTATAATTAATTTGGGGTTTTAATTAATTTACAAGTAAAATGCTTGAGTGTCATACGCACTTCCCATACCCTAATGCCCCTTTTAGGGCAATGTTAGGAACCCTGTTTAGAATTGAAACAAACTTGGAACCACTTGTTGATTCGAATAGGTGCCATTTCAAGAGTGTCATGTGCCCGTCTTTTAACTATTTAAAAGAACAAGGCTTTTTATGAAACAATTTCTTACTTGTATTAAAAAAAATTAAGCATTATTTGTTTTCATTTTGTCTCTACAAAAAGTTTTCTTTTTCAGTATGAACTGAGAGTATTTTAATCATTAACAATACTGGTGCATGAAAATGCATGCACAAGTATGGCGCATATAACCAGGTTTGACATTTCTGAGCCATATGAGTGAGGAGCAGTAGCATGCATCTCTTAAGGGTTCACCCAGTCACAGTTAATATTCTAAGTTGAAATATAATGAACGCGTGTCAAAAGCAGACTTGGTATCCTGGCGAAGAGTGGAAACTTCCGCTCTCAGCCGGATATAGAACCCATCTTTCTTAACCTAAAACTTATAGAATTTTGTGGTCCTGAGAGTGAAATTAATCATACAGCCGATATACAATTAGATTTTGTGCACAAGAGACGTGCAGAAATGTACAATCTAGTTTGGACTTTTACTAATTCTAGTTGTTGGCGTCCCAGTGCAATAATTTTGATGCTTATTACATGATCTAAGATCTAAAAATCAAATCTCTGTTTACACTTTTTCATCAAAAGGCAAAACTATTCAAGGTTTAAAAGCTGATCCTTATTAAATCAATTTGAAGACGACCTCCACTAAATCAACTTGGTAGATTTTTTCAGAAAAATAGACTCAAACAATAAACAGCAGAAAACCCAACTAGAATCCTTTGCGTACATTTTACGGCAAATTTGTACATACTTAGAGAGAGAGAGAGGGAGAGATCATTGATAATGACAGTATACAGGTATATGAAAGTTGCCATTTTGGAACGTTTCTACCTCAAGAAAAATAATGGCGACAGTTGAAATTAAGCTGCCAATGTGAAACAAGGAGGAGTCGGAGAAGAAACAGACAGAGGTGGAAAGCGCCATGGCCCATGAGGGCTCATTTAAATGCAAGAGGCCGACACTAATGAGAACTCAGACAGAAAATTGAAGAGGCTGATCAAAAGCGACCGTCGTATGAATAAATGAAAGCCTGAATAGGGAGGTTAGGTGATTTATATGAGTAAAGGAGCCAGCGTGGGGCTGGCATGCGTAGGGCCTCTTTTGACGCCGGGTTGCCTATGCCAGAAATGGATCGTGTCCCAGTAACAATGAGCGATCCAGCTCCACCAAGAAACTTAAAACAGTTGTCCAAATTCACCGAAACTGAGAAAGGGGAAGGCCGAAGTGGCGAAGCGCCGAAGCCACGAAACGGCGAAGGGCAAAGCCGTAAGGGCCACCGGCCAAGACTCAAGGGCGGCAGCAACCAACAGCCGGTAGGGCGGCTGCTAGTGCCCCATAGCCAAAAATTTCTGGCTCCACCACTGTTTATATCCCTTCTTAGTTATCTTCCTCATCAGCAGCAACTCTGCAATATTGTGCAAGCTATTGACCCTGCAATATTACATTTTACAACTTATATAGAATTTGAAGCTGGTTATATGCATATGCACATCTGCGTTATGCACAAGTTCAGGTGCATGACAGGTACCCTTAGAAGTGGGCTCCAAGCCCAATGAAAGTGGGCCACTATGACAGCCGTGTACTTAACTAGGTCTAAGTCTCGCACGCAAGATAAAAGAGACAATTTAAAGAAAAGTATCGTGATCACTTAAATGAATTAGCTAAGTGGAGAATGGTGCACGTTTAATAGCAGTTTTTACAAGAAAAATAGAAAATTAAGATGCCAGTTTATACTTAAAGATGGCAGTTTCCTAAAAAATTTCTTGCCCGACTCTAGTACTACTGCTTGTAATTGCAAGTTTCTCTTGTTACAGGGATGTACAATAAGTAGAACCAACTCAGGCTTGACTCGAACTTGCTTCTGTAAGCTCTACATGTTTAATAAACAGGTCAAGTGCGAGTTTGAGTTAAAATTCAAGTTATAAATGAATCGAGTTCGAGTTACACAAGCCTAACTTATTTAAACTCGACTCAGCTTATGCCTTCTATGTTCCTTAATCTTCAAGGACACGACAGTAATTTTCTATGAATTTTATTACCCTTTGTGTGTGGTTCTTTTATATATATATATATATATATATATATATATATATATATATATATATATATATATATATATATATATATATATATATATATATATGTGATGCAAGGATAAACAAGTCGAGTTCGAGTTGGAATTCCCCTCATAAAACTTGACTTGCTGGTTGTATAAGCATAGTCCTGTGTGGTAATTAAATGGTTTCTTTTGTTGCATGCGTGATTTACACCAAGTTTGTACGTAATTTCCTCTTTTTGCCACAGGTTCTGGTTTTTCCTTGAAGTCCAGTTTAAGCATATAATTCAGTATCAGGAATAATTTATGTGATATTGGTAGGAATGTAGACCATGATCTGGACTCGGGTCAGACATAGCTTTTATGGAATTTTTTGTGATCTTGGTAGGAATGTAGACCATGATCCGGACTCGGGTCAGATATAACTTTTATGGAATCTGACTTAATCAGATGTTATGCAGTGATTAGATTAAGGTGAAGACTCGAACTCAAAAGCCTATATTTATATGTAACCAATCAAGATTTTTATCATATTCGCCCATTTGGATATTCGCCTATGAAACTATGTACCGAACCAGTAATCAATTAAAATATTCAGGCAGCTTCGCTAGATTGGCATAAACAAATCCAAAATCAAATTCGTATATTACCTTTCAGCTATATCCGATTATTTTTTATTTTTATCATGACTTCCTACAAAATTATAAATCAATGAAGAAGGGCATCAATACGCAAGTTGAAGAACAGCAAGGATTATTCATCAACTCATGCGGGATCGCGGATAAGTTGAATTAAAAGGTAACCAATGATCTCATCTTTATTTAGATATTAAACAAACTTATATAATTTCAAAACGTACGAAAAGACAAACTACCAAAAGAAATTGTGTTTGCTAACGTGTTCGATTCGTTTTTGTATTTGAAGATTTCACAAAGGACAAAGCTCGCGTCACAAACAAGAGAAAAGGTGGAAGACGATTCTTGGAGTCTGATTAGGGACAAGGTTTGGTTCTTCTCTGACAAATTCTTCTTTTTTTTAACCAGTGTTGTACAATTGGAAAGTCCATTCAGTGACCAGTTGCAAATTGTTATAATTTATTCTTAAAAATGAATCAAATATTACATAAAAAAAATAGCTAAAATTAAACGAGAGAAAACTTTTAAAATTTGAAGAGTCTATGTGGCACCATGTGAGAAACCGATTCATTTTGCCACCTATTTGATTCAAATCAACCAATTAGACCGATTTTTCAACACTGGCCTGGTTTTAATTAACATGGTTTGAGTTACACCTAAGTCGGCCTTTATAGATCTGAGAAATTCTTGTGAAGAGCAACATTACTTATCATTTCACCACTTATAATGATTGTTAACAAGAGAAACCCACGGCCATTGTCCTATCTTTAATCACAGTTAAATATAATTCTATTGGTTGTGGAACAAATAATTGCTTTGGGAGGGTCACTGATAAAAAGAACACGTTGTTCTCACATGCTCGCACTACACATGTTTGAAGAAGATGATGCAGTATAATTATGTCCAACGTTTGATTGCTGGATACCAATATCGGCGATCACATCATGTTTCTTATTCGAACACGAACATGGTCAAATTATGAATATATTATGAGAAGCGTCTATGGAATAAGACGTTCTTCTTATCCAACACTCTCCAATTGAAACCGTTTGACATGAGTCTATTTTTTTAAATAAAAGCTTAACTTATTATTATGTCTTTATTTGAAATGCTAAACTCTCTTGAAGCGCTTGATGGACATCATCCAATGGTGGTCATACACAAATGCTTTTTGAATTGCATACTAACAATTAGAGGCAGAGCCAAAAACTTTTCATGGGCGGCCGAATTAAAGTTTCTAAATTTTGATTAGAAATATCATTTTTCAAAATTTTTATATGGAACAAGTGAAATTTTTTAAAATTTACAATAAATTGAAAAAAAAATTGAAGTGGGGCTAGGTCCCATGCAAGCCCTACCATGGTTCCACCCCTTTTAACAGTGTCGGGCAAGCAAATCAGTTTAGAGTTTGGATTGGAAAACTAGATTTTATTTGGATTCAGGTTGAATAGAAATCATTCTTTAAAATCAGATGTACTCTATGAGGCACTGGCACTGAAAGCAACCCTGATACTTAGGGAAGAGGGGAAGGATGAGGGCTTTGGCTCTCAACTAGGTGGCAGGATGAAAAACTCATTCTACTCACTGTGAAAATGAGATGTACTTAGATACAGTATCTTTTAGCGGTCATGTGTCACTTTTTTGTCCGGTACAATGTGTTTTAACGCATTTTTATCTGATAATAGAAAAAAAATGGACGGAGAGTTGGTTGATGTTAATCATATTCTTCTAGTTTATTTGGACTTGGATCTAATAGTAGCACTCGGATTTGGATTTAGAACTTACACTTTCCGCTCCATTTCACCTCTTTAGACAACTAAGGAGCCAACAATTGATCTCCACTTGAAATATTCATTATCATCATCTGTTTTCAGAATCAGTTCTAATCAGCCAATCCGTGTGATCATCGAATTTCATCAATGTTTCCAACTTTTAATTTCTTACGTAATTATCGTCCTTTAATTTTGCGTGTGTACTTCTCCATTGCAAAAATCAAGACGTATTTATTTACCCCAAGCCAATTACCTGTACCACTATTGCAAGCAGTTTATATGTCGAGGCCCGAGCACTAATTATACGAACTAGGAACACTATGTTTTTGTTCCAGAAAACATAATCTGACTAGTTCATAGATCAGACAGCCAAACACAGAACACAAGCACTCTATATTATGTTTTCCGAAACAAGAACATGGTGTTCTTAAAACCTGTGACATAGGAACATACGTTTCAAAAACACAAGAACATGGTGTTCGTTAAAACCCCTATTGTAAGAACATGAGTTTCAGAAACACAATAATATTCTCGTTATCAAAAGCCTTCCAAGAAATGTGTTCCAGCTTCCCTGTACGACACGTCCCTGGTAAGTGGAACACAAGAAGGACATGGAACACAAACAGGAACTGAAAAATGCTTTGGGTCGAACATTCAAAGCGATCTAAGAAAGCATTGGCTTATAGAGCATATCTATGCTTGAGAAGTCGAAAGGCTATCAATATGAAAGTGATTCCTTCATGTTTATACCAATGCCTTCAAGCTAAATGCAAATTTGAAGAGTTTTTCCTTCTCTTATTTTGATCCTTATGTTCATAAATTTTGAGCACATGATCCGTCATCAGTGGAAGAGCCAGACATTTTTGGCTATGGGGCACCGTTATAAAAATTCTCATTTCTGAAGAGGCACAACATATATAAATAAGTAAATAATTGTAAGAAATCTATATAAAAATATGTAAAAATAAACAAAAATTTTGTTGTGTCCACCATGCTACGTTACCCGATGTACATATATACTATTTTCATCAAACCCAACCAGAGGCAGAGCCACAAAATTCTGCTTGGAGGCCATTAGTTAAAAAAATTTAAATTTTTAAAGGGCACCAATATATAAATGAGAAAAATTGCTTGAAAGTATCAATATGAAAAGGAACAACTTTTTTCTTTGTCTGTATAGACAATTGCCCATACAATGTCCACACCTGCCTCCACCTCTGAATCCAACTCTAAAGGCGCATTAAGTTCCAGTGGCCAATTATTCTTGTGGCTGGAATTGTCTTCAATGATGAAATACTTTCCATGGTTTACTGTTGAAGTGCTACCTTGAAGTTGATGACTGGGTAGATGAAGTTGCTGGCTTCGGCAGTTTACCATGCTATTACTTGATCTCTTCTACCTTAGCATCCATCCCTTTTTCCGCTTGCTCGTCTGTTGCTTTCTATGAGATTTTTTGAGCTCAACTAGTGCTCTAATTTTTATTGTATTTTTTTCAGTCTCAGATTTGAATTAATGCATACTCTAATGTTCATGATACTATCTTTCTTAGTTTGTGATTCGAAAATGACTTCATGCGCGGGCAAATCTTGCATATCTAGATATGTCTTGAGTTTTACGCATCTAGCTACACAAACTATACACTTAGCTCTCTGAGCCTTACGAATGTACAAGAATGCCAAGAATGAATATGTAGAATGGTCTTTCACACTGTAAAATATATAGAAACACTGATCTCTACTTTTTTTCTAACAGGATATATAAAGCGTATGTATTTTTAAGTTTATACTTTTAAAAAACTCTATATCTTTATTAAAACTATTTATCTTTTTGGCGCTATGTATAATCTTAAGGAAGTATAAAGTATATATCGATATGACAAATATGTACTCACTATTAATAATAGAGTTATACTATTTTTAAAACTTCACTTTTTAAATAAATAAATACATATATATATATATATGTATTTATATATATTAGCTACTATTAGTTTATATAACTTAAGGACATAAAAAGTATACATTTAACTCTATCAAAACTATATGTATTTTGGCTACTATTATTTTGTATAACTTAAGGACATAAAAATTATACATTTAACTCTATCAATACTATATGTATTTTGGCTACTATTATTTTGTATAACTTAAGGACATAAAATTTATACATTTAACTCTATCAATACTATATGTATTTGAAACGTTTCTCTGGCGTTACTGATTCCATTCGTTTCTGTAAACAATTCAGGTGAATGGCAATGAAAAGGCAAAATCTGTGGCGACTTCATTTATAGTCAAGTTGGACTCTGTTCACTTGTTATATGCTATTCTGATCGTTTCACATGCAAGAGAGAGAGAGAGCTTTTGCGGCAGCAGCAGAGATGAAAATATATAGATATCAACATCTTTGAACACAAGCAGATACTTCCACAACATCTTTGTTACCGACCATAATAAAAGGAGAGTTTTGTAGCAGCTGATAACGATTATATATAGATATCAATATCTTTTTATCAACATCTTTGAACACAAGCAGATACTTCCACAACATCTTTGTTACCGACCATAATAAAAGGAGAGTTTTGTAGCAGCTGATAACGATTATATATAGACATCAACATCTTTTAACACAATAGATACTTCCACAACATCTTCGCATACAGACCATAAATGGACTGAACAGCGTAAACACCAGAAGCTCCTGATCACCCAGCTAGCAGTAGTCATGGTGCCAATGCATAAGAAAGGAAACAGCACAACCTAAGATAGTTGGTGCCAATGCATAAGAAAGGAAACAACACAACCTAAGACTCTTAAAACTCTGAACAACCAACGCCCACGCAACAACAAACTACCTTGCACAGGCAACGAGGACTCAAGAACACACAGAGCGACGAAGACGCTCAAAGACTAGAAGAAGACGATGGTGCCACTCAGGGAAAGCCCTTGCGTTGCTCAGTGGAATACGGCATTGCGCCCACCGTGTCGGCGACGCCTCCAAAGCTAGGCATGGTAACAGGCGCGCTCAATACAGGTGGGTTCAGCATGCTAAACCTCAGTTCTCCTCCTCCTCCATGACCAATCGCAGGCGGGTTCAGCCCGCCGATCCCTCCTCCTCCATGACCAATTGCAGGTGGCCGGTTCAGCCCGCCGATCCCTCCTCCACCATGACCGAGCCCCGGTGGGCTCAGCATACCAGGCCACCCACCAGCACCAAAGCCAGGTGGGTTCAGAAACCCGAACCCAAATGCAGGTGGGTTCAACACGCCGAGGCCGGGAACTCCATTGACAATTCCCGGCATGCCTCCCATCCCTCCCATTCCACCGTCACCACCAAGGCCCCCAAAAGTTTGAGGCTGGTCAGCCCGCTGCCCAGCACCAGCAGGCATGTTCCTTCCTTCAATGCACACAAAAGCAGCTATCGAAAGAACAAGGAGAGCAGTCCTCATGATCCCAACCCTCCCTTCCATCTTCCTCTTCCTCCCAAGTTCTCTACAGTACTGCAAAGAATGGCTTCCTGGCCCTCCCCCTTTATAGGCAGTGCCCATGAAAGCCATTTTCATCGTGTGGTAAAGTCGATCAGTAGGTGGTTTCGAGAGGAAGAGTCCTCTGATATATGCATTGGTTTCTCAGGTGTTTTCTTGTCCCCTACTAGAAAGCTGTTTAGTATGAAGACATGAATGTCCACCCACCAACCCTTAGAATCACCGTAAATGCTTTGGCCAGTTTTTTTCAGCTGCGCCTTCAGTACTCTGTTTCCTTTGGTGGTATACTTTGCCTTTTCAGAGTGATTCACCAATTGCCTCTGTGCTCAGTGGAAGACAGAGATGAGAGCGGCATTCACTTAATGAGCTTTCTAACTTCTAGGCCTGTAAATTGATACATCGATCACCATATGCGAGAAGGGAGAGAAAGCAGCAGACCATTTTCGTGCTGTATAAGCATGACTTATACCATCACCCCTGGCAATGGCAGCTTCCTGTTGCAAACTAATTTAATGTTGGAAAATTTGTTTTGATCATAATAAGGTCGCACCTTCACTCATCAAGTAAACTTATCTCAAATGCTGACAGATGATTTAAGTAGCGCCGATCTTAGTTATCTTACAAACCAGTGAATGGTTGAAATTTTTGCGCCGATTTTCTTCTGAAGTTCTTGGTGACCATTAATATCCTCTCAAAGTCGCTTTATGAAAGATAGTTAGGCAAAATCGTTTCTGTTTAATTAAATTCATTTTCAACAGCAAGAAAGTCTGAAAAAGTAACTAGATGGTAGCATTCAATTTTACCAAAATCGTTTTTTTGTGGGGCTTACCTAGGCTTCAGTCGGAAACCTCTTAAGGGGCTCAACCGTTGCCTTTTAAAACCTTGCCTGCAACCTTGTTCTAATAAGCCAACCAACTTTGTCTTCTGCCCTTGTGTACTGGCCAGCCACCTGCCTGGATAAGGCCTAGCTACCATGTTAAAAGGAGTGAGCCTTCTGTTCTATAGTTTATACATATCTGCATGGTTTAAGGAAAGTAGCTCTTTTACGATAAGAATGCCGTTCCACTCCAACCACAATCTGTTCCTGTACGCCATCTTTCACTTTAATCTCCACTTTTCCTGTAGGAATGTAAAAAAATTTCCAGATCAACTCGGTTCAGACATGAACCCAATCAAATTGGAACTGGGTTTGACATAGTTAATTTCTGCTGAAATTGAATTTTGAGTCTTACTAACTTAAGATTCAATATACATATCTAAGCAAACTCAGATGCTCATGGATTTCAGTCAGGCAAGTCTCAGGTCAGGCAAACAATAATATGAAGTCTGAGTTACTGGTTTCGATTCATGAAGCCGAAACAGATCCCAGCTTTCCCTGACCTCAGGGTTCTGGACTGTGTTGGGATCTAGGTAGGAAGTGGGACACTTAAGAAAAACAATTGGAGTGCAGTGCATCTTCCATTGGCAGTCAAGAGGAGTAATGTTCATGAAAATTGAATTGATGATCGGGCTTTTTCCAGCCTGCTAGCCAAACCAGCTACACTACGCCTCTCGGAGTTGTTACTGGTTGGATCCTATTTTCTTCAAACACCACTAATCAGATTTTCACATCGGTAATCAGATAAACCGATCCATTAACATTAATACATGGCAGACTTGGATTTTTATTAATTTACCTTCCCATTTCCATTTACCTGTCACAATCAACTGGCTGCAAATTTGAATGATACCTCTTGCTAATTCCACAAAGTTTTCTACAATCGCCATGAACTCCACAGGCACGGAGAATTGCCTTTTGCCTTTGCTATTACACGATTCGGCTCTATTTTGGCATGTTTTCTGTCAGTTCTCCTTGGCCTATTGAAGTTACCTTGCATATTATCAACCACGCAGTAATGCCTAGGAGTTCACCCACCATCGCTACCCACATTCACAACATCCTTAAATGTGATCTCATCTGGGCCCAATTCCTTGGCCTCGAACAAATCACCCAGCAGAAGCCAGCATACCAGCAATCACAGCAGCATGTTTCCAACTCTCTCCATCATAAATCCTCAAACTGCAGAGTCTCACCAAGAATTCCAAATTTGGAGCTCTTATTTATTAGGTCTGATCGACTTACAGACATTGGGCATCCATTACATTATCAATATGCATGTAATGTTGTACCTAAAAGAAAGAATTTCAAAACCCTTATTAAAGTTTATTCTGGACCTTGTCAGAAGCCGCTTTAGTTGGTCCTGCAACTAGAACAGACATTTGAAGAAACACCTACCTACCAGGAAATACTCCAGCTCATACTTTCTTGAAGTGTTAAGGGTCGCCTTATGTTATGGGTCCATTGTCACAAATATCGTTTCTAACTTTCTAAGTATTAAACGGCAAGGTTTTTTTCAAGTATAATACAACTGAGCTGTTTTTCTTGGGAAAATATCGGGAGAATCACAGCAAGTTGTTTCGTCCAAACGTGACCAATTCAAACCCGAGGAGATGAAACCCTCTGGCAATAATGCATCAGGCTGCATGTTTGGAGGAGTAGGATAGATGGATGGCCGGAAAATTTGCTCAAGCCCATGTTGTAAAAATTGGTCTTACGTCCCTATGGGAACCACCAATGTGACATTGATTATACACTTGTTAACTTTTTGTATCATTTTAAGTTATCATAAATCGCTCTTAATTCAAAAAGTAAGAAATAAGGCAGACGCTCAACGTTATGCGTCGGACAATATCAGTAAGCGAACCGATAGGCGATAAGGCACCAACATCACAAATTTTTAACGCTGATTGGAACAAACCTACAAGCTTGGACGTGTGTATATGCGTGTTTTGTGTGGGCAAAATGCTAAGTTAACTTATTAAGGCTGGACTTGAGATTGGATTCGTTTGCAGCTTTAGGAATTGGAATGAAAAACATTCTAACTTTTTCTGGTTCGGGTTCAAACATGAACATGCAACCAGCCAATAAACTAAGTTTGGTAGATGGATCCGATCGTATATGAATCTGATCTACAAGATTTATCTTAAAATATTCAAGTTTGTACGAAGGCCAAGTGCTCGATATATGTGATGCAGCCCGTTCAGTCAATACACATGAAAAGTACAAAATGATAGACATAGGAAGGGACTAGTTATGAGCAGAAATCTGAGCACACCAGTAGGAAATCGGTTGAGCAGGCTAAGGAGTTACCTGCGAAGGGCAAGGAGTCTTACGTTGAAATGATGGAACATGATAGAACATGTAATATAGCAAATGCTCCATCCAAATCTATGATGATGGCGAGTCGCAAGTAGCCTTCAAGCCCACCAAATTGTGGATTCTATGGCTATTGATGAGACCCAGAATCAACCCTCGAGTGTTATGTTGTCCCATCGGAAAAGCCCAATGGAGAAGAAACGCCAGTTGAAAAGCAAAGCGACTGGTTCTTACAAGAAGAGGTCCAGCAATCTTCCTCAGCCAGACAAGGTACTTTCTGGTTTAATGGTTTCTCGCGCAGACGCAGAGCTGCTAAGTCCTCAGTCCATGGATCACTCTAGCTTCAGAGCAGCTGAAGCTAGAGCCTCCTCAGCTGCTGAAGATCCACGAGATCAAGGAATGGGTGTACCTTTACTTAAAGAAGAGAATATAATGCGTATGGATGAAAAAGAAAATAGCCCTAACAGAGTTGACCTGGTAGGGTGTAGTAGTGTATGTCACCTCCCTATGAGGTCGCAATGAAGTTCCTCTTTTGGAATGCTGGTGGGCTGGCCGGTGTCACTGGCCAGCATGATCTACAACTTATTTTACAACATGCTAACCCAGACATTGTTGTCCTCATAGATACAAAACTGAATGAGGCCACATTGGAAAAGCTCAGTTACAAGTTCCCTAGATATCATTCGATTTCTAATATCCATCTTAATGGCCAATGGGCTAGGATTTGGCTATTGTGGAATGCAGACAAAATGCAGGTACAGGAATCAAAAGTGCAAGTTCATTGGATTTCTATCGTGGTTAAACACCTAAGTTTTGGCAGAACTTTTCAGTTGTAGGGGTGTATCTCCATCCAGATTTTTGTATTCGGAGGTTCCAGTTTGATGAGCTTAGTGTTGAACTTTCTAGCATAAGTAAGACGCATGTTTGCTTGGGTGATTTTAATGCAGTAAGGGATATGTCACAAAAATCAGGAAGAACCCTTGCCCTGTGGCCGTGCATTCTCTTCAATAATTTCATCACGGCCAATCAGCTCATGGAAATTCTTGACTCCCGAACTAAATTTTCCTGGTCTAACAATAGAATGGGGTCCGATAATGTGCGGAGTCTGCTTGACCATTGCTTTGTCTCCCATGACTGGTGGGATTGTCGTGATTGGCTTTTCAGTCTTTGCATTTTGTCTCGCACTTCTTCTGACCATAGCCCTATTATGATGGAGGCTGTGAGGAATCACACCTTTACCAGTGGCATATCGGTCTTTCTGTATTTCAACTATTGGGAACAATTTCCCAAGTGTAGAAGCCTTGTTGCAGACTGTTGGGCACAACAAGTTGGTGGCTGCCCCATGGTTAGATTGGTATCTAAACTTCAACTTGTCAGAAATAAGCTTCGAGTTTGGGCCAAGCAAGGTCCGAATGACCTAGACAAAATTATTGGCAGACTTAGACTGCAGGTGGGTGAGGCTCAAAAGCAGATGGAAGAGGGTGATCCGACAGCAAGCTCCCGTGAGTTGAAGCTTCACCTCACTCTCTTAAAGCTTATTAAGATGGATGAGGAGCGACTAAGACAAAAGGCTCGTGTGAGGTGGATGAGAGAAAGTGATATTAATTCAAAATTTTTCCATGCCATTGCTAAAGGTAGGCAAAGGAAAAACCGTATACACATGATTAGAGATGGCGATAGGGCGGTTTCGGAAATGGACGAAATTTTTGCTACTTGCACTAGATTTTTCAAAGACCTGTTGACTGACAATGTTGGCACTGGACTCCTTCCCTTCAATGTTTCTCCAGGTCCGGTGGTGACTGCAGAAGAAAATGAGTACTTGGTTAGTCCTATTCGTGATGAGGAAATTCAGTGGGCAGTCTTCAGTGCGAATAAGGATTCAGCTGCTGGGCCTGACGGATTCAACAATCAATTTTATTGTTCGTTCTGGTCTATTATTGAACCTGATGTGAGCCTCGCTATTAAGGAATTTTTTCGGTCCAGTCGCATAGTCAAGGGGATCAATAAAACTCACATTGTTCTTCTTCCCAAAGAAGAGGGAGCTGACACTTTGGACAAGTTCCATCCTATTTCTCTTTGCAATAGCATCCTCAAATTCCTGACTCGTATCATGGTCTTACGGATGAGACCTATCCTGAGCCGTATTCTTGATCAGAATCAGTCAGCTTTTTTGTTGGGCCGTAGCATATAAGACAGCTTTCTTTTCAGCCAGGAGGTGGTCCATTCCCTCGCTTGGAGTAAGACTAAGGCGGCATGTGTCAAAATAGATCTTAGCAAGGCTCATGACAAAGTGAATTGGAAATTTTTGGAGAATGGACTCAAGATGCTTGGCTTTTGTTCCAACTGGATCAGGCGGATAATGACTGTAGTCTCTTCTGTGTCGTCTGCGCTTCTCATTAACGACAAGGAAGGTTCTTGGTTTTACACGAAAAGGAGGCTGAGGCAGGGAGATCCCTTGTCCACCTACATGTTCATCGTTACCATGGAAGTTCTCAGCCGCATTATTTTTTCCTATTTGCAAGTGGGAAGGATCCAAGCCCCCAAGGTTAGATGCTTAAGTTCTATCCATTCTTCCTTTTACGATGATGATGTCTTCCTTTTCATTGAAGGAAAATATAAGTGTTTTCAAGGTCTTAGTGATTGCCTTGCTGAGTTTGAGGCAACTTCGGGTCAAAAAATTAACCCCAATAAGACTTTGGCTTTCTTTTTCAACTGTTGGAGTTGGAATGTAGTACATTTTGTTCTATGACAGGTTGGAGGAGGGGCGTTTTTCCAGTCATACATTTGGGCTTACCTCTCCAAATCCAGGCCATTTCTGTCAGTCAATGTGAACATCTTGTGATTAAGGTTAATCAGAAGTTTGCTGGCTGGAAGCAAAAGTTACTCTCTTATGCCGGCAGAATCTGCTTGGTCAAACATGTCTTGTCATCGATCCCTAACTATTAGATGATGGTCATTTGGATTCCCATGTCTATCTGTCATAAACTTGACAGGGTGTGTTTGAGTTTCATATGGGGGGACGATAGGGAGGCAAAAGGAGTGCACCTTATCAGTTGGGAGACTCTTTGTAAGCCAAAGGTGGAGGGTGGTGTTGGACTCCGGCATATGGCGGATGTTAATAGGGCAACTTCTGTTTTCTTGTTGTCGAAGCAATCACACAGGAGTCTCTGTGGACTGATCTTGTCAAGGTCAAATATTTAGCTAAGAAAAGTCTGTGGCATTATAAACTAAGCGGGAGTGAATCCTTTCTATGGAAAAGGGTGATTAAATGTTGGTAGCTTATTGAATCTCAAGTTCATTGGAGAGTTCATAATGGGTCCTCAGTCAAATTTTGGCGCGACAGGTGGAATGGTGTTATTATCGCTAACATGATTGCACCTGCTCATTGGCCCCTGATTCTTGACACCATAAACTGCTCTATTAAGGAGATTCTTGCTGATCAGGAAACCTATGTCCAACTGTTTTTAAACTCTAATAGCATTTCGATGCAACTTCCGGTCCTTGAGGATAGTCGGCAGGATATTCTCGAATGGGTGGACTGTGGCAACTGTCCTCTGTCACAACACCAGATTTGAGATGTATTGCGTGCTAGCAGTACTGTGCAACCTTGGAGGAATTTCATTTGGAAAGTTGGAGCCCCTCCCCGTGCTACATGGACAACCTACTTGGCAGTTGAAGGCCGCCTCCATGTTGATGCGAGAGCCCAAAAGCGGGGTCTCCAACTTGCTTCCAGATGTTATATATGTAATAACGCTCAAGAAGATATTAACCATGTTTTCCTTCAATGCAAGGTAATCAAAAGCCTGTGAGAGTTGGTTATAAGGAAGTTTGGGCAGAATAATTTCCAACCTACAACTGTCAAGGAAGCTCTTGTCTGGTGGACTTCTCGCAAATTTAAAAACAAGATCCTCTTCAAGCGCTGGAAAAATTTGTTGCACATAATCCTTTGGCATATATGGAAATGGCGCAACAACTGCAAGCATGAGGGAAAACACGCTATGAACTTGACTGGTAAGGCGTTATGGAGTTATTGCACTGATTTCATCATCTCTAGAGACTGAACGCTTAGTGATAGGCAAGCTATCCAAACTTGGTTAGTGGTTGGGCTTCCTTGGGGCTGCTGGAGGTGGGAGAATGGAACTGTCTACAATATCCACATTGCGGTGCATCTTAATAAGGACAATAGGGATGTGTCTGCTTTAGTGAGAGAGTATAGTGGCCGGTTTATTTTTGGCATCGCCTGCTGGAGTGATGAGAGTAAAGCTACTGATGAAGGAAGTCTACTCTTGCACTGCCTACGAGCAGTTCAAGGGATCGATAGGCTTGATGGCACCATTAAGGTTATATGCAACAATGGTAGATTTATTAGGCGCTGCTGAGAGTGCTTGAGGAACAACACAGTACAACAGGTTTTGGGTGACTCTGTGTGTCAAGTGCAGAACAAGTTGGTTTTTATTAGAGATGACCCAGCGCCTGAGGTGTTCCATTTGTTTAAAAGGGTGGACAGAACCATTACTAGCAAAGTTTGGCATCGGTCCCCTCCAAACTAAAGACCGTATGAGGACATTTTGTAAAGGTTAGGATCGCTCAGATCCCATTTTGTTGATGTATATATTATCCTCATTTTTTGTTAATAAATTCCGGGGCTAACCCCCAGCATCAGTTCTTCGGATAGACATACCCATACTTAGGATCCTTTAAATGCATTCGCTAACAGTCACGTGTTTATTTCGAAAATATAGGAAATAAGTATGTTCATTTTTTCTGCGTTGTACCTTTCTCTGAGCATAGAGCTCTATATTTGGAATCAAATTTTAGACCGTGTGCTTCCTTAAACAAATCCGATTTATACTTAGCTGCTTCGAAAATATATGAAATAAGTATGTTGATTTCTTCTGCGTTGCAGCTTTCTCTGAGTGTTAAAGAGTATTTGGAATCAAATTTCAGACAGTGTGCTTGCTTAAACAAATCTGATTCATAATTTGCTGCTTCACACTTGTCATGGTCGATATCTTACAGCATGTATGCTTGCCGATGTTTTTCCCAAGCCTGATTAATTTTCACAAGAGAGCCATGTAGAATAGATTGGAGCAAAAACTAAAGTCTCTACCAATCTGGTAACAACGTAATATGCACCTCTACCTTGAATGGCCAAGAATGATGTACAAAATGAAAGCACCAACAGCGGTTGCAGCACCAGAAGTATGATGGATCCGATGTACATGGAGATAAACTAAACATAAACCTCTCACACCATTAGGATGAGAAGAACTGCAATAACAAATTTAAGGTAGGAAACAAAAACAATACAAGCATTAGTAGATTTAAGGGCTAATTAAGGATCGACTTACTTAGGTGAGAACTTAGGCCTCCTTACCACCTTTCATGCGTTTCTACAATAGGCACTTGAGAAAACAATCATGCAGTGGTGCTGAGCATATGAAGACAAATAACATGATAGATGATGCCATTACTGCAAACGGTGGATGGAGCCCCTGCCTCCTCAATCTTTCGAAAGCAACTAGTCCTGTTGCAGCACACATAATGAGATCAATCACGAGAGGGAGAGAGAAAATGCTTGTGTGTGGGGGAGTGTAGAGAGAGGTAGAGGGAGAGAGCTCTTACCAGCCTTGATGTGCTTGTCAGATCTAGTCGACACCCAATGAAGCTTGCACCTCTGTGGTAAAGCTCCAAAAAACACTGCTTTGACGATAAGCATAACCATATATACATATTTGAAAGCTGGAGTGCGTCAGAGCTCACTCAAGAAAGCTTTTCAGCATACAGCCTTTGATGGAAATAACCAGCCCTGGAGGTAAAAGGATCTAACAACATATCTTCAGAAAACCATCTTCTGTTCCAACAACAAACAAGCGTGAAAACGGAAGGATGTCGATGCTAGACAAAGCTGACATGTTCCTGGCTCCACGATCAGATGTATACAGTTTCCGTGGAATAACCTGTTGATGCCGGTCCTGCGTTGAATCAACTTATCAGGAAAGAGAACAAAATAAAGGAAGAAATAAGTTGTTAATGTTACAAAATCAAATTTGTTTTGCCTCAAAATAACATTTGTTACTTCAAACATAAGGAGATTCAGCCACTTCAAGTGCCCCAAATGCCCAAACTTGCCAAGCAGGACTAAATGGGTAAAGATTTCTTTACCTCTGAATGACAAAGTGAAGAAAGACCAATCTTGTTTCCAGAAACTGAGATCATATCTTGACCCCATATAGAGAAACCAGAAACACCACCCGAATGACCACTGAAAATGTAGCGCTGATTTGGCGGGTTCCTGCAAAACAAGGGAAACCAACATTAACGTGTTGGGTGTTGCATAAGTTGGTCAACCAGAGATGTGAGCCTTCCACCAGAAAACCAGAAGAAAATGCCTGCAATAAGTCGTCATTTTGCCAACAAGGACTAATTAAAGTTTATTAAATTCCTATCACATGCATATGCATGTTTTCATATGTGCAGGCACCCACAGATAACCCCGTAAACAAATTGTGCTTCACAATTTCTCATTAGTATCACCAATGAAAAGACAAATTTCTCGTTAGTAGCACTAACTAGCAAAACTTATTCAAGAAGGGAGTTTTCCCAGAATAAAATCCGTCCATTCACCACAAAATTTTCATTGAGTTCACAAAATTCTTGGTTTGAGCGAACTCATGGAAGGCAGCATTCCAGCAGCATTTTACTTGAAAAGTGAATACCGATTGTGTAAGTGGGTGGCATGAAAGAGGTTCTGGCCTATTTTTTCTCATGTAACTTTGTTGCTGTGTGCAATGCCTATTCTTTCATATGTTACTTGTTTGACAAGTGTCTGGCACGTGCAAGTGTTTGATAGTGTCCTGCCTTGATTTCCAAATTCAATGCTAATCTTGAATTTAGAACAAGAGAACATATATTTCTAATGCAAAAATGAAATCTATAAATATTGAGATACCTTCTTAGATCCCATACACTCATTGTTCTGTCAAGAGAGCTTGAAACAAGTAAATGGCCTTCAGGAGCAGCTAACTGCAACACCCTAAAAGGATGAGATAACAAAAACTTTCAAGTGAAATTCAAAATTAATACAAAGGAAAAGTACCAACTTTTGTTATAAACCCATCATGAGCTCGCCAAAGAGCAACTATGTTCCCACTTCTTGCATCAAGAAGTCTAATGTGTCCTGAGTTAAGACCAGCTGCAACCCACGATGGTGATCCAACTGCTTTACTTTGATGATTGTCAGACCCACAAGAACAAATTGCAGATACAAGGGAAGAAAAGCATGG
Source organism: Nymphaea thermarum (assembly GCA_011799765.1). Classification (NCBI taxonomy): domain Eukaryota; kingdom Viridiplantae; phylum Streptophyta; class Magnoliopsida; order Nymphaeales; family Nymphaeaceae; genus Nymphaea; species Nymphaea thermarum. The sequence goes on from JAANDH010000763.1 coordinate 107,763, forward strand.
TTCAGCCGTTTGACTCTTCCACAGATGCAGTTTCTGATCTTGAGCAATATCAAGGAACCTGTGAGGATCAACAATAAAATTTGTACTTTGAAATGCTTTCTTGCCATAACACTCTGCGCTGTTTCCAGAATGGAACACAGGTTGCAGATGAACACTTGGGAATGAACAGTTGAATCCAATGCATGGTATGCAAGAAAAAAATGGTTGACGTCATTGAAAATATCTCATATCACTTGTTTATTCAGTGAGAAGTAATAGGAAAGACCTCCATTAGCATATGATAAACACCAAAAAGCCTAAAATGCATTTGCACTCTGATGCCACACAATGGTATGGAATAAGAGAACACTTTTGCACTCCCATCAAACTTTAAAGACCCCTAAGGAAAAATCATGAGAAACTTCAAGAGTGAAGGGAGGTGAGATTTCATAAGCATACTCAATTCAATCTTCATAAGGATACAATCCACAAAGCATGGTTTTTTGGCAATAGGAAATGCACTTTCATTGTCATAACAGAGACATATCAGACAAACTTACCCATGTCATGTAGGTAGCAATATCATGATGAATTTGACATTGTACTATGATTTCATTTACATTCACAGCATAGCAATATGTCCATAAAATCCTGATGAGATCATGCTCTTCTTAATGATATTCTCTAAACAAATGAAGCTTCTGAGGAATATTTGTCTTAACCCATTGGACATACCTCAGTGACCCATTCCCCATGCCAGCCAAAAGTTTATCGTTGAACCCCAAATAGTGCATGCATGTGTACAAACTCCCATTAAATGCAGTTGACAGGATTCCAGCAGATAGTGCTGCAGGATTCACACCATTGCCTTCATTGTTAACCTTTTTTGCTGAAGAAGAACCAGAGAGAAGTGAAGTTGCTGAAGGTTCAGAAAAACATGATAACAGCTTTCCAGTTTGGCTATTCCATATGTGTATAGTTCCATCACAGGAAGCTATCCTCTCAGTGGAAGACAAGATGCAGATATCATTTACAACCTGAAAATACATTGTCAATATATTCAAAAGCTAGAAAGAAAAAGAAGGGGTAACTCAACAGTTCAGATTAAATGAGAACAAAAATTGTGAGCTAAAAATTAAAATAGGACATCAGAAATTCAGAAGTTCTTTGCAATACTTTATCAAAGAAGTGATTCCTAAAGAACACATAGAAATAATGGAACAAAGCTTCAAAATCAAGTCAAACTAGAAGGTCAAAGGATTGACCTCTTCATGCCCAAAATAACCAGAAATGCAGTTCAGGCTTGATAACTCCCATTGATGAACAACTCCCTTGAATCCTGAGCCTACCCCACCAGAAAAAACTGTGCATTCATCATCTGCCACAGATAAAACTCTCAAAGCTCCAGGATGTGCACGAACCGTGTAAAGAATTGATGCCCTGATCTTCCATGGGAGTTCATCTTTCAACCCACCAGTTCGGTTAAGAAAATCTGGACCATCCCAATTGTCAGCCGAACTGGGGAACCAAAACCATGGTTCTGGTTTTACAGAACTTGGCAAGGCTTCAGTCTTCTCATCAGAAGTTACTCGAACATCATCTGATTTAGAATTTACCGAGCTCTTGCCACTTCTAGCTCCTTGGGACTGTGGTATAGACCATCCAACACCATTAAGTAATAATTTTGCTGGATTGTACTCATATGATGATGGCTTGTGGCTTTTTATTTGAGCAGGGGAATTTTCACAGCCAGCTCTACATGTCTCTCCTGTATGTTCCCACTGAAGAGAGATGTATAATGAAATGGTCACAGGAGGATAATAATGGAACCAGAAGAGGTCTTCGCTACTATCATCATCATAATATAAAAGCCAATCTTAGTTTACCTTCCAGTTATAATGCTTATAAAGATACTGCTCGAGGAGTAACCATGTGGTGCAGCACCTGCGAAATTTCTCAATACCGAGAAGGGATGCCAATGATGGATATAAAAGTAACCTGCCAATAGCAGACAAAATTCATATTTTCTACTGAAGAGAGCACCTTATGCTCACATAACATCAATAGCAGAAGATGAAGTAACTTTTGTGTTCTATTTAGAGCAAATGATTGGTGATACATACAAGAGCTCTGCACGACTTCCCGTGAAATCTTCACCTGATATTGATTCAGAACCAAGTGCATAGGTGGTTTCTTGAGAGAAGGCAAGTTCATCAAACAAGTCTCTTAGCTGTGCAAGGACATGTGAAGCTGTTAAATCAGGACCAATCTTCTGACATATTGAAAGAAGAGTAGTCCCTGCAACCTGGAAATTAGATGCAAATTAGTCTTAATAAACAATTGACTAGTAACAAAATCTCCACAAACATTGGAAAGAAGATCAATCCCTGGGGGGAACATGAAGAAAAAGACTTAAATGCAGCAACTTAATTCTTGTTGTAGCCAACCTGAAGCACTGTTTGTTCTATATTAGGATGCATTAGAATCTTAACATGCAGAAAGGCCTGATCCTGCAAGTTGATAAAAGCTGCTGATCAAGAAGATTGAAGAACAAAATGATTTCTCCCTGAGGAAAAGAAACAGTCTTGTATGAACAGAAATCACTACCTGAACCAATTCCTTTAGAATCACCTCCCTTGGCAAAAGTGCAACTAATCCATCCAATGTATCTAGGCCATTTATCAAAGCCAGGGAGTTCCAGCTTTGCAATGGCTCAGGATTATTCATATGAGCAAGCTCAATACAAGAAGAAATAACATTCCTCATCAAAGGTAAAACTTGTCTGACAATAAAATTTCCTCCAAAAATTCCCCCTATATATTAAAAAAGGAATAGGAGCAATGCATCATAAGAACATCCAACAGATGAAGTGAGATAAAATGTTGTTGATTGCACAAAAGCAGAAACAGCCCATACCAATTCTAACCAGTGAATCAATCCCATCAGCCACCAGTCCTTTTCCAAAGCAATTGATCAAAGGCAAGATTGTCTAGTGGGAAAATACAGAGTAGTATTACAAAATTAATGGCATGATAGTTTTTCAATAATATATATAAGTATACCATTTCAAAAGTTACAAAAATTAATTAGAATATTGACCTGATGTATTGTCACTGGAATGCCAAGTTCCTCACAGGATGCAATCAGTAAGACTGAAGCAGAAGATGCAGAATTCTTATGGGCTAACAAGTACAAATTTGAGATAATTAGTGGATGGATCTTCTGCAGATATGAACGTTTGCCCACTATCTTCCACACTTCCCGCATAAAAGAATTTTGAAGAAGCAAAACTTTCAGGTGAGAGTATTCTGATGACTGAAGCAAAAGAAACATATTATAAGTTTTACTCACGAAGCAATAAGTTTATTCAGCTGTAAGGACAAAACCTAATCTTGCTTGTGGACTATTTCAAGACCATTACGAACCTGTAGAACTCTTTGAATAACTGGTAGCACAGATACAATAACTGCCTGAGGCTTAAGACATCTTAAAAATTCCTTTAGTAGGAAAGAAGCCCACTCAGCCTCAGAATCAGACAATGAACTCATTACAAGGGGCATGCAATATGACATACACATCTCTGCAGCAAATGGGCCCATTAATCTCAGAGCCCCTTCTCCAGCCAACTTAGCTGCAAATTGAAGACGAGACCCATTGCTTGTAAGAAGATGAAGAGGTGCAACGAAGAGATAAGCAGACCTGACTGTTTGAGGAAAATATGGTGACTCCAACAAACAATAAGCCGATGGCCTCCTGTTCCAAAGGATGAAGTTTTAGTAAAGAGATAATAGAATTTAAATATCACAAGGAAAGAAAAAAATAAGCACGCCAACAGAACTAGGACAAAATGAAGGAAATTTTCACTGTGACAAAATATGAGTCTTTTTTTGTCTATTTCCAGAAGGTATACATGAATGTCCGCGAACAGGAACTAAATTTTATTTGAATAATGAAATAATAAATCATTTAATCAACATTAGATACCTCTTCCAGTCCTTTTGGATGCATTCTTCAACAAGAAATGCCACATGAGGAGGAAGCTTCTGGAACAGTCCTGGCAACAAACCGCATTCAGTGTATGCAACTAATGAAACTGGGTCAAAAAGTGGCCTCTTCAAATAAAGTTCAGCTAACAAACACCCCACAGAAAACATGTCACGTGCGACATCCTCTGACTGGGACCTCTGGTGGGATGATTTCTGCTTCCACAGTAACAATTCTTGAAATCCTAGGTCTCCACCATCATCAACAATGTTAAAGTACTCAAGAAGGGTATTTAGGTCAATATCACTGGGATGTGGTAAGTCATCATATTTCCTTGGTAACTCTGGACTAGCCCCCTGGGTGGTGCAATCTTGGGGAGAATTATAACATGGACTTAAGTGCCTATTTTGTTCACAGAAAGACATGGTTCTTTCTAATTGTTCCAAATTATTTGCAACTTCCAGCATGCTTTCATCTGCCATTCCTATGCAGCTGGAAGCATCCTCAGTTATGGCTGTAGAAACTATGTCACAATTTGATTGCACTTGAGATATGATTTCTTGCTGTGGTTTCAACCAATCAGGTTTCTTCAGCAAAGATCTCTGACGCTTTGGATGTGGTTGAGTGAAGAGCTGGCAACGGCCAGATGATCTCGGTCTCTGGGGCTCAGAAGAAGGTAAAGTGACATTCTTAGCTACAACAGCAGCCTCACCAGAAAGCTTGTAACCAAATGTGATATCAAACCAATGGTTAATCTCCTGTGATACACGGTCGCTTTCCAAAGCAGCACGATGCAATGATATAAATTCTTCAGGACTATCTGCCCATGATGGCACTGCAAGATTGCTCATTCCATCATGTACAGAAGAGAAAATTCTAGGGTCGGTATAAAACTCCGGGATGCATTCATCAGGAGTCCACTGGTATAGCCTTTGCATAGTGGAAGGATATTCATTGGGCTCATAAACAGAGCGAACAGAAGAACGCAGTATACTCAGGGGCAAGCGCCTTGCTTTATAGCTGCAGACAGCCAATTCTGAAAGGCATTCATCTGATACATGATGTGGAATTTCGGAGGTTGAATATGTGAAATCCAATTGTTCATCCCCTTTCGCTAATCTCCATTTGCTCTTCCGAAGGTCTCTCCATCCAGCATCAGAGCTCTCATCAGGTTTCACACTAAAGTCTATCACCCAGGGCATAACAGTATGGAAAGTCGGATCGCCCCACCTTCTACCAGCTAACCGGTTCAAAATGAGGAGGTACTCATAGTTACTCAGTTCACCGTTCCACCACATCTTAAAATCTCTCTGCCAATCACTAGAATTTGTTAACCTCAAATCAGCATAAAGACCAGAGCAGGGGCAATTGTCATGGCATAAACTAACCCTAGGATGAGAGGCAACAAGTTTAGTTTCATTCATCAAGCTCAGCCTAGCTCTCACACTGTATCTCTCTAACACACTGAGCCAACACCAAAAAGAATCAGTCAGTTTTACACTAGAAGGTGATAAAATCCCGTGAGTAGCCCCTAAGGAATGGAGATATGCCAACGCAGACAGCAACTGGTACATCAAAAATCGAATGTGCCAGTCAGATTTTAATGCCTCAGGGCTATAATGTAGAATATTTTCCAACGTGTATGGAGCCTTTGGAAGAATTAAGTTGATATATCCAGGCATTTGTAACGTACCTATAATAGGAGCAATATTAGGATGCCTTAATCTTCTTGAAGTAACACTTTTACCATGGTTGCCTAATCCAAGTAAAGATGAAACATATGTGCCTGCTTCTTTGCTTGATTTGCCTTCCAAAAGAAGAATAAGTGATAACATCAAACTGTGTTCAAAGGATCCCGATACGTATCTATGGAGAAGTTCCTCTATGACCTTATAAGAACCATAACCAGCATATGCACTTGGCGCTAAGGCAGATATAGTCTCTTCACAAAAATTCGTGTGATCATCACAAGCATGAGACTCATTCTCCGACACAGGTAGCGCTTCATCTTCTTCTTCAAACACTCCCAAATTAACCTCGATCTGGTTTCCATTGATTTTTGACAATGTAGGTTTGTCTTTTTCGCATCTATTTTCTGCAGTGCCATTTGCCAAGATCTTTCGGTCACTGTAAGCAAACAGATAATAATAATAAGGCCCATGTTGTTAAGTACTTGATTATTTTAAAGTAAGACATCCTGCACATAACAAACTTATAAACGCACCAGCAACTGTAACTCGATAAAAGTTAAACCATAAATTTCGTGCACACATACATGTATCTTTGCAAGCATCTGTTTTCTGTGTTTTCTACAGCCACCAGTTCAAACTGGACGGAATCCTCCTTACTGTATTACATAATCAAAACTCTGAATAAGCAAGCCCAAGATAAACAATAAAATATGTGCATATCAAACAAGCTCTCAAATACGCATTCAATATGATGTCACCAAACGAAAAATCCAACGGCATACCATGGAAATGTGCCGTCCCTCTTATTCAATTCAACCTGGAATAAGGAACAGACTGCGCTCAGAATAAGGCAAAGAAAATATGCACATACAAAGTCTTTAAGATTGTAACCCACTATGCGCCGGATACTATTTCAAATATTCTGACATTAGAAAGCGCGATATACGACATTTAAAAGAGAGAGAGAGAGAGAGAGAGAGAGAGAGAGAGAAAATAAAACAAATCTGGCGAACAATTCAACTCTTCAGAACCTAAAACAATAAAAATAGTCTAAAAGTTTCCTTAAACGCATAAAGAAGCATAGCAACCCAAGATTTTATCTTTTGGAAAGGACGAAAAAGGTCGATGCCTCTTAAGAAAAAGCTTCACCAGTTGCTCAGAGCCGGTTTGCAGCGACCAACAAAGAAGATACTAAAGAATACGAGGAAATATGTTCTAAAAGCTAAACCGTCACTTGGCAGCCCCAGATTACGATGAGGGACGAGGAAAGAGCGAGATTCTAAGCGAGAAACAATGAGTTGATCACCTGGCACACTGCAGTTGAACCAAAGGGGAGAGGAGAATCGGAGACCCCGTAACAGAAGAGGACTCTGTTGGAGAGATCGCTCTCGATCCGCTTCTGCAAGCACTCGAAACAATTCTTCTGTTGGGATTCGTTATCGAAGGTCGTCGCTTCGTCCCCCATCCTTGGCCTTCGCTTCGCGGGATCGAATTCCGCGGGAAGGATCGCTAGATTCCCTCCCTTTCCCTTCTTCCTTCGGATCTTGGCATGTCCGTACCGTTAACGTGCAGGGAAAAAGCAGGCGCGAGACCTCGGGCTTCCGCGGGGTCCTCTCCTGCGCGAACTGGGTCAGCCTTCGGTCCCGTCCTAGGACTCGTCAATGGGACGAGCCAACCGACTTGACCATCTTCTTCTTCAAGTTGGACCGTCCCGATTACCAGCTTTAAACTGAACTTGGTTTGATCGAACTTTATGTATTAGATTTGGATTTAGATCAAGGTGTGGACTGCGTTTTCAAATCTGAATTCGTATCTAATGAGCATAAAACCTGACGTTGTTACATCGTCGAGACCTATTTTATTGGATCTCAGTGGATATTAATTCAGATTCAATTCAATTGTAAATTCATAAGAATTCTCAAGCTAATTAGCACTTGGATCCAAAATTTGAAGTTAACTACACAATCGACTAAAGACATCCAGCTATGTTCTTACTCCTAGGTCGTAAATGCATATTTCACTTTTTTACTTATTTTAAATTACTTGTTCGGGTGAGCGCGAGGTATTAACGGTATCGCAACGGTGCACCCTTCAACTTGGATGTCGCGCCCTACCACCTCATGAACATAGTGCTCACAGAAATCGAATTAGAGACCTGCCTTAGTACAGGCCCATAGCCCGACCAGCTACGCTATGCCTCTTGAGGCATTTTAAATTACTTGTTAACTGTACTTGTTTACAAATAAAAAATAAGCTGACGTGGCTTGAGATGTGTAGCAATATTATGTTGTTTTAAGATGCTATAACATTTGAGAAACATAATTCGATAATTATCATATCAGAAAAAAAAAACTTTCTAAATAATTTACATATTTGTCATGTGTTCTAAAAACTTTTTAAGACGATTGAACGGATTAAGCATTAGGTCTTCACTAAGATCAAGCTTTAATGATGCTAACTTAGTGCGTAGGCGTTCGATTGTCATAAGAGTAACCCCAAGTTTCAACAAAGCAACTACTTGTGCTTGCCATACCATCTATGGGCGTTATGGCGCAATAACCAATAATACGAACTATCTTAATGTTTCATAAATCTTTCTCGATCTTTAAAACATATTCATGAAACATTAATATAGTGTTGGAGTTAGCAAATGTTGCCGTACAGTTTGATTAAGTTTGTAAGCCTTAGAACTCAATGCCCATTGTGTATCAAAATTTTGAGTGCAAATGAAGCTGGTTTGTTGACCAAGAAAATGGCTAGTTTTAATAGAAAGAGGGTGAAAAAGTGTTCAAAATGAAATAACTGGCACATCAATTTAATTAATTGGCCCATTTAAGAGTGTGACATGGCATGCAATGTTTTTCTATTATTTTTAACTAATTAAAAGATCTCTTAGTTTCAATTACTCGACCATATATTTCCCTTCATATGGAAGTTTTATATACAATCATCTAGTTTGTCTATCAGCTGAATCAAACCGATTCAAAACCACTTTTCTTGGGGAAAAATGATATCGTATATAACAGCAAACGCAAAGGACAAGTCTTGGAGTGCTGGACACTCGATTTGCTTCCTTTTTAGATGTTTGTAAAAAGCTCCTGTGAAACTATACAAAATGCTGATATCAAACCTTGAGTGATGCCAATCAAATGTGATCCTTTTAACCGAAGAAGAGGCCGAAACCTCTCTTCTTTTTCCTTGTCGTTAGAGTTTAAAATTGATTTAGGATTTGGGTAGAACGTGTCATAATTCAAATAAATAGCATCCACAAAAATCAAATTGACAACCAAATTGTCATATAGATGAAAGTATGGTTGTTAAAGTGATAAGAAGCACCCCTTTAAAGGCGTTTGATATTGTAACATTGTGATATTCAAACACATATTCTCAAATTACATAATCTATAAATCTCATGTTTCTGTTCTGAAAGGTATAATGTCGTGATAAGTATTGTTTGTACATTCAACAGTTAAATATTAAAGTTCCATTATTTCTCATGAAACAGCTTGGTATTCGTTCCTTCGTCACTAACAATGGCACTGTAATTTGTACTTGCGAGACAGCTGAAACCCACGTCGCGAGCTTAATCCATGTGTGCTTCTCAACGTCATGAACAGGTCAATGACGATGTCTTTGCGGAGAGTCCAAGAGTCACGCTGTCAGTGGGGTTCGGTGAGTTGCGGGGAGGGAAGAAGGAGAAAACTCGTAGCTCAGAGCACGTGATCCTGCTGAAACCCCATGGCTGACGACCTCCCCATCTCACACTTTCACCCAACTTGGGAAGTTGGCTGCATTTCCTCTCTACTTCATTACTGCCCTTTCCTTTTCTCCAAATCTCCCAATGATCTCTCGTGCTCGCGTCCACCATGCAGGGGTAGTCTAGTCCATGGAGAACCTAACCAGAGCATAATGATATCTCCGTGCTCGCCCCTCTCGGTATCGTCGCTTGGGAAGTAATCCATTGGGGAATTGTTTGGTGACCTACCCATCTCTCCCCTTTCTCTCCCTATATATATATACATATATATTGGCAATTGGTGGATTTCTGGCGCTCTAGATCGGTGTGGGGATCGGTAGGATCGAATTGGAGGTGCTGTTTTCCACTTTCAAAGATGGCTAGGAAGAAGATCAGAGAGTACGATTCGAAGAGGTTGCTGAAGCAACACTTGAAGAAGATCGCCGGGATTGATTTGGAGATACGCTCAGCGCAGGTTTTCCTGATAACCATTCTGCTCTACTCTTTCTAGATGCTTAGAACTGTTGCAGTAAGATTTCAATGGCAGTCAGCTAATTTGTCTGGGTACCGATTTTTCCTGGTCAATATTCTGTTGTCTTCTTGCACTTCTTCTTTTCTTGGGATCAATTTTCAAGTTATTTCTTCGCTCTGTACATGTTGCCAACCCCATATGTCTAACAAGTGAATTAGCACATGGAAGAAATGGGGTGTATTTTCCATTTTAGCAGAAAACGTCGCTGAGTTGTTGATTTGGCGCCGGCGATCGCCAAATTCCAGTGTACTTTTTTGGTTGTTGTCCTTACTGCTTGGATGGTGAAATTTGCTAGGTGACAGAGTCAACGGATTTCACCGAGTTAACCGACAAAGAAGCATGGCTTTCGTCAGCCAAGCTAGTGGTTAAGCCGGACATGCTGTTCGGAAAGCGTGGGAAGAGCGGACTGGTCGCACTGAACCTTGATCTAGCTCAGGTGTCTGCATTCGTGAAAGAACGTCTCGGGAAAGAGGTAGATCTGCTTCCTGCTTCTCATTGAATGATTAATCTTCTGAAGCCAATCTCGTGTCTGGGATAATTCGATTCGTGACTCATGAAGCTTTTTTGTAGATCGTTACGTTCATTTGGATAAATTTGTTTGGCCTAGGATTTTTCACTTTTCAGTGAGACGTGAAACTCGACATAGATCACGAAAATCACCGTTTGGTTGATTCTACATGCTTGTACATGTATATAAGTGGTGTCCTATGTGCCTTTATTTCCAGAGGCATGTCATTACCATGGACACTGGAACCCCTTGCAGTAACATTAATTCTTAGGTATCAGGAGCAGAATCCATCAGGAACACTATTTCAAGACATGAGCACGATGCACAGTCAAGGGAATCTTAATTTCCATGTGATTTTGGATATCATGTCGCATAATATCTGTTACCGTTAATCTCTAAGTTTTTACTTGGGTATATCAATTTTCAGTGTTTTACTTGATCCTGCATGTCATTTCCTAAACGGTTGACCATGTGTGTTCCAATTTGTTTCCCACTCAATGCTTATAAAAATTGACATGTCTCTTCCCTTCCTACAGTGTCTCAATTTTGTATTCCAGCTTTGGCAACTATGATCAACACGTAGATATATACAGTTATTGTTGTTTTCATTTAATCATCATCTGCAATTTGCAGGTTGAAATGGGTGGGTGCAAAGCTCCAATTACCACCTTCATCGTGGAACCTTTCATTCCTCACGGTCAGGAGTTCTATCTGTCAATTGTCTCTGAAAGACTGGGATGTACCGTTAGTTTCTCCGAGTGCGGTGGGATTGAAATTGAAGAGAACTGGGACAAGGTATATATCACCTATCTATTATGGACCACTTTTCTAATGACTAATTCACAGCTGCTGTACAAAAGCATGATTAATGCAGTTAGTTGTGATTCCTGAAAAATCTAAATCCAGTGTTTTGAACATGTCTGATGGTCAACTGCCTCAAGGCGAGTACATGTAGGACAATCTGCGGAGACGTTGGAGAAACCTGCAGTCTAAGAGGAACAGCTATTGAAAGTTTAAAACTAACCCTTGCACTTGTATCAGCACATTTTTTCCTGTCTTGCAGTGCCTGTTCTGTGAACTTCTCTTTGAAAGCCGTAATTCACATGCTTAAAAGAAATCACTTAATGCGTTGGTATTAATTTGTTTTCTTCTTCTTGCAAATTGAGCTGATTCCTTTATTCCCCAATCTTGCACCCAAGAAGAAGTTCAGCTTAGCAAATGCTGTATGTTTCCTTATTCATTTGTTCCTTTGCATGTCTAACCATGTGCATTTTATCTGCATGGTTAGTTTAGTTGGGATTGGCAATTAGACCAGTGAACCCTATGTTTATGTAGAGTTTATTTGAGCTGCTATGTTTCCTCTTGGATCATGCAGGTGAAAACTGTATTTCTACCAACTGACAAATCTCTCACCCCGGAGGCATCTGCACCACTGATTGCCACACTTCCTTTGGAGGTATAACTTAAGTCTTCACTCTATCCTTAACCTGTCATTTAAAACATTAATCCATACAACTATTCACTTTGTACAGTAAAATCTGGTCTGTTTGTATTTTTCATCTTCGGGTTTAGAAAAGTTTTCATATCCTTTCAAGTTATAACTGAAATCTTCACTCTATTCTTAATCCATCATGTACATTAATGCATACATCTTTCACTTTGTGCAATAGAATCATATGTTTGCATTTTTTTTTTATCTATGGGTTTAGAAAAGTTTTCAGCTTCCTTTCAAGTTTCATTCTCCTATGTTTTTTGTGTAATGCATTTTAGCAAATCGTACTGTGTATTGTGATTCTTTTGTCAGATTATATTCTACATTATCATGCTTCATTATCCTTTCTTTAATTATAAACATTTGGAAATTCTGATAATCTTTTTATTTATTTAGATTCGAGGAAAAATTGGAGATTTCATAAGAGCTGTTTTTGCAGTATTTCAGGGTATGATATCTTATTCCAAATTTGTTTAGTTTATGGTCGGCCCCTATTTTATGTACTAAAGTTACATTCAATCATGCAGACCTCGACTTCACTTTCCTAGAAATGAACCCATTCACTTTGGTGAATGGAAAGCCTTATCCATTGGATATGCGTGGAGAGTTGGATGACACTGCTGCATTTAAAAACTTCAACAAGTATACTACTTTCTACTCACTTAATTATATATATATATATATATATAATATATGTATATATATATATATATATATATATATATATATATATATGTGTGTGTGTGTGTGTGTGTGTGTGTGTGTGTGTGTTGTGCATGTTGTGTTGTATTCTGAACACATCACATTCAATTTCACAATTTTTTGTATGTGATTTTTTTCATGATTATTGATGTATTATCTCATCACGCAGATGGGGAGACATAGAGTTCCCATTGCCTTTCGGTAGAGTGTTGAGTCCAACTGAAAGCTTTGTGCATGGTTTGGATGAGAAGGTAATCTGTAAAAGTTGAGTTTTCTAACTGCTGTTGCATATTATGCATCATAGCTTTTCGAATAAGCTTCCTGCAGCTCTGTACTGTGTTTCAAATGGTTCGCTGGGTAATCCGAACTCATCTTAGCATCATCTTAGATTTTGAATTTATGATTTTGAACCCTTGACAAAACACAGTAATTTATATTTAACATGATCCCTTCATCCATGTCCTGTATGAAAATCTTCTTTCCATTTTCCTATTCATGTAGAACAATATCATATACTTCTGCAAAATTGAAAATAAGTAGCTGTCCATAAAAGTGGTGTTTTTGTAGTTATAAGAAGTTGAATAATACCTGTCCTCATTTGTCTTGCGTCTTCATTCTTTAACATGGGAAAGTGTGTAATCATTATTCTACGAGCTTCACTTGAATAATCTCCAGGCCTATATTACAAGGCCTTCCGAAAAATAGTATTAAATGCTGATGTTGCAACTGCCTAGAGAATATATGTGATGGGATCTATGTGCAGAGAATTTCTTGTTTAGAATTGCTTTCTCTCTCTCTCCCTCTTTCTCTGTCACGCATACTCTTTAAATCTGAGACTTATCCTCACAATATAATGACAGACAAGTGCCTCGCTGAAATTCACAGTTCTAAACCCAAAAGGGCGCATCTGGACTATGGTGGCTGGAGGTGGTGCAAGTGTCATATATGCCGATACTGTAAGTTTCAGTCTTTCATGTTCTACCTTATACTCCTTACTCTGTGGGTTACAGTTTTCTGCAATATACTGTTATTCTGTCACTTTCTGGTTGCCTGCAATATGGTTTTGAATTTTTATTTACATTTAGGTTGGAGACTTGGGCTACGCATCTGAACTTGGCAATTATGCTGAATACAGTGGTGCCCCAAATGAAGAAGAGGTGTTGCAATATGCAAGAGTTGTTCTTGATGTAAGAGCCTAGGAATTTTGTCAGACTTCATATAAATGCCTCTGTTTCTTTTCTTGTGCAGTCAGAAAATTCACATCCCTTATTCTGAAACGCTATGCATAACTGCAGTGTGCTACTGCTGATCCTGATGGACGTAAACGGGCTCTTATAATTGGAGGTGGCATTGCTAATTTCACTGATGTTGCTACAACATTTAATGGCATCATTCGAGCTCTAAGGGAGAAGGTTAGGCTCTAGTAATTACTAATTAGTGTTGGTTCTTCTTCTTCTTCTGCTAAGCTGTGTGCAAGTTCTGATTTTTTGTAGGAATCGAAGTTAAAAGCCTCAAGAATGCACATTTATGTTCGTAGAGGTGGCCCGAATTATCAGATTGGATTGGCTAAAATGCGGGCTCTGGGTGAAGAACTTGGGGTTCCCCTTGAGGTAATAAGATGTTGACCTTGCATGTCCTTTGCCCTTTCCATTTGGTGGCATTTCCCTTCTATGTTCCACTTGTGAAGATCTTGTAGGGCTTCCTGTGCTGAGAGCCTTGAATTTTTTTCTTATCTTCAGCCTTGTCAATGTTCGTATCGACTCACTGCACAATAATTTTGCCGTTCTTGTTACAGGTATATGGGCCAGAAGCCACAATGACTGGAATCTGCAAACGAGCAATTGACTGTGTCATGTCAGCTGCGTAACTGTTTCTACAATTTTTTGCTTTCCCCTATTCGGTGTGGCATATCTTTTTTCTTGTTGTGGAAAATCTGGTACTCTGATTATTTTTAATTGCCAAGAAAACTGAGAGAGGGCGTCGAGTTGGGCTTAAAATTCTACTCATTTTGGTAAAAGCTGCTCTTTCTATAATCATAAGGGGTTTGCTCTTCAAGTTTTCCCTGTACTAATGCAAGAGATGGCCTTCTTCTTTAATGGAGGCTAGTTGTTGGTGCTTGGTGTTGAGTACATAAATATAGTGAATATTTACATGAGAAAATCTCACAAAAAGATGCCCAATTTTTAGTGATGCCACAAAGCACTGCGCAGTTTTGAAAAAGAAAACACGTTTCACTGCATTATAGTGTCAAGTTCAATCAGGTAAAACGTGATAAATTATTGAAACACGAGCATCTCCTTGTTAAATATTAATTTACACATAAATTGAACTCTATACGTAGACTAAAGATTTTTTGAGCTTTCAACTGAAACAGGTTTGATCGAAGACAACCAAATATCATAGAAGTTGGGTTTTAATGGAATCTGGCACAATGGGAAATGGAGAAGCCTCAAACCAGATTGGAACCCTTTAGGGGTCGTTTGGCTTGAGGAATACATTGTAAGAGTTCCATAAATCTATTTTAAACATTAGTTCATTTATTCAAGTGGTTCATAAATTTACATTCACATAACACTCTTTCAATGTTCCTCATACGAAAGGGCCCCTTAGCAACCTAAATAGGAAAGATCGTTGGATAAGAACATTGTGTTAGATACATGTATAAAAGAAGAAGAACACTATGTTCTTGTCATAGAAAACATGATGTGAATATAGATATTGTTTCAAGATCTATCTTTCAAAAGTTCGACATAATTATATTATGTTTTGTGAAACAGCAATATGCTGTTTTTTAGCAATGGAAGGCTGCTTTATGTTTGTAGATGTTCTTACCAAACTCCCTCATAGTATGCCAACTTATTATTAAAAAATTGATGTCTCCCAAAATCCACATGAGCTGCAAATCTTGGAGAGAAATGTGGTTAAATCACCTAATCTAAAACTGGCACATAGGCAGCGGCTTCATTTATCTGGCTAGGGAATTGGAATTAAGATTTTCGGGTTGAAGGAGACCAAAAGCTGAATACATGGGAGAGTGTTTTTAGCGGCCAATTGGGTAACTATCTGCCTAATAAAAAGACGGAGACGGCTCTTTTAGTTGCCATTTAAATTGTTAGAGAAGTAAATAGGTCGGTATAATCTGATTACAGGCCTGAAACCAGATCCATGAAGTCAGATCTGCTAAGGCAAAAAGACTATGAATATAATTCACACGTGAGGTGCTGGTGTTTGTGCATCTCAATACCCCAAAATAGATTCTAAATCTCATCCCTTTTCCCTTTCTTAGGCAATTTTATATCACACAAAACTGGAATCAAAGTCATCTTTTTCTCCTTTTAAAACATCTTGTTAATTTTATTGCATTGCTCATGACTGGCACTCGATGTTGTTTCTATGGTTTCAGATTAATATCTCAACCCAAAGATTGGGGTTCTAGCTGAGATAATCCAAATGATGCCCAAATAACATGAATTGGTGAGGCTGTTCTTTGCTACTTAAATATATTCACCAGCAAATAGGAAAAACCACTCCCAAGAAAAATTCCAAAAAAGGAACTGTGGATAGAGTGCAGGGTAAAAAGAAAAGGTAGTGCAAGAAAGCAAAGATCAATATATGCCTTCCGATTTGGGTTGCCCAAAAGGATCACCTTGACGGTCTATAATATCAGCTCCAAAAAGATTCAGAAAATAAAACACGAACTATATTGAAAGCAAAGTATGCCTCAGGCCCTCAGACTTTGTGAACATCTCTCCTTCAATTGTACCAACTGTAGCGTGAACATCTCTCCTTCAATTGCACCAACTCTATTGGAAGACATAACAGAACGAAGAATATCAAAGGGATAGGGAAGAAGCTCCACTGCTATAGATCCTCATACCTGGCTGAGCAATGAACTTATGACTTTCATGCATGCTGAAGAATAGAGAAATGCCCAAAAATCTTAGCGCATTTCTTGGCATAATTGGGAGGGAGTTCTGCCCAATGTCAGATTTCTTTGTAATCCCAACAAATTAATACATAAAATACCCAACATAAGGTTGTTCATCAACAAATTAATACATAATATACCAATATAAGGTTGTTCATCCAACTCTGCATGTCAGTTTTCAGTCCTCTCAATCGAGATTTAAACTCTTCCACGTTGAAGACCGTGTTTGATTTCCCAAAATGACGTAGCAGTTTGAATCACATCAAAAACTGAACAAAATGGCGCAAATATAGTTTCAATTCTCGGGTTTCATTCATATTTTGGAGATAACGCATCCGATACCATCAGAATTCCCTGTGCCTCATTTAGTGATATGAACTGAACAAACAAAATCCGGGGCACTAGACTAGACAGTGTTCATTTTTAATAAAAATTCATATATTAAGCCACATTCCTGGCTTTTCAAAAGGCAGAATAACAGCTAGATGTATATTTTAATATACAAAAGGTGCGTATTTTAATATATAAAAAGTATTAAAGGGAAAGATGAAGGCATTGGCTTTTACATAGGAAGACGTGCCTCGTTTTGCATGGCACATGCAGTAGGACGTCATTGGATTTGATTTGGTATTAAATTGTTTAACTTTTGAAGCACTTTGCGGCCCTGAATTTGGTCAATTTTCAATCTCTGGCCGTCTGGCGACGTCTCATCTTCTCTTATTTTGACCAGCTTTTGGAAAACTTTTATGTAATAATCAATGTGTAGGATTTATTTATTTTAAAAACATATACCCTCCTTCACCTTGTCATGGTATAGAGTTGCATTATTTATTTTAAAAACTTATACCCTCCTTCTCCTTGTCAGGAGTTGTATCGTAATTTGTGCGAACTTAACTTACAATTACTTTCTTCAACTATAAAGTAATAATAGTGTCTGTCATAGTTCTACAGTTTCCAAACATAATGCCATTGGAAATCGAGTCCAATAACACACGCAAAGGTCCTATAACCGGTTGCTGAGGTCGGTCGGTTGGGATCACTGAATGTTATCGTAGAATAAGAACTCGACCAACCGACCAATGAAAATGAAACTGACAACTATATTGTCACTAGCCCCCCAAACCGAACATCTAAAATGGTAACATAGAAAAGCATGATTGCTAAAAATAGAGTCTGGAAGTCGTTTGATGCTGTGACGGCCCCATAAACATTATAAACTTTGTTGTTTGATGAGTTTGGAATACTTTTATGGAAAAAAAATTTCACCTATCTTTCAAATCTATTTGAAAGTTAACGCTTGCTTCTGAAATCATTTAAAGTAAAGTTTACGTATACTTTTTGCCAAATTAATTAACAACTACAATCCACTGGCCGCCCCTTTCGCAGCACAAAAGTTATTGGATGTGACTACTAATTAATTTCCTAGATATAAGATAAAATCATATAATGTGAACTATTTTGTAAATTTTCAGAACTGCTTCTTTTTAATTTATTAAAATCTATATATATATATATATATATATATATATATACACACATAAATTACCTATTATTGGGGTATGATCAACCTTATTTATTTATATATCTACGAGCTGATTTCGTATATATATATATATATATATATATATATATATATATATATATATATATATATATATATATATAAACATTATCTAGTATTGTGAAATAATTTACAAATGATTTTTTTCATGAAAGTCATAAAAATTCTTCACGTGATATTTTATGAAATTGCAGTAGTTGATTTGATTATTATGTTTTGAAGTGTGATGATCACATTTACGTCGTTCTAAAAATATCTTAAATGTTGGGAGAAGAGAGAGAGGGTGTGTGTGATTATTTTTTTATTTTTCCAGTCAGCATTGATTTTTTGTGCAGCAAAAAAATAATACTGATATACAAATTGAAATTGAAGTATAGCATGAACATTATTTCAAGACATTGAAAATAATCTTGGTTAACTAGAGGGATAACGTGAATATACAAATTGAAATTGAAGTATAGCATCATGAACATTATTTCAAGACATTGAAAATAAACTTGGTAACTAGAGGGATAACGTGAATGATGAAACTTTGCTTGGTGATAAAGATAAAATGCTCCTCCTATACACCCAAAAACTGATTAGTTTGATCATTAATGTTGCGTTGATATTATTTACTTCGCTCAACATCAATTGATGAGAGAAAAACCCACAAAGCACTCTCAAAGTCACGTTCAAATCCATGTATCAATGTAAACTCACTTTTGCATTCTCGTGTGGGCAGTTGTCCACACGAACTAATTCCCTTGTGCTCAGGCTCTAAGGCACACATTCATTCTAAATTGATGGTCAAAATCAAGGAAAATCAGCAGACATGCTAAAGCGCTGAGTTCAATGCATCAAAAACAAAAAGACAAGTGTTTAGAAAATTAATTTATGAAAAAAAAACTTAAAATTTTGATTAAATTTTGTCCTGGAAAAAATGTCTCTCCCCACATGAAAGGGTTCTTGGAATCTTCCCGAAAGGAGCCGAAGGGCATCCGTTTGACGCGGTTTATGATTCCACCCAAGTCTGACTTCAAGTCAAAGCAGCGAGTGATTTTCTTTCGTAAGTTAAGTGAGGGAAAGTTTTTACATTTTAAGCAGAACGTGCTCTTCTTTTCAATAATCGCAAATAACGGTTCAGTGCAAAAAAATAAGTCTCAAGATCTGCAATTGAAGGTGGCAGTGAAAATATCGTTTTGCCCTTCACCGCACCCAATGACCCAAATCATAAAGGTCTTTTTTTTTTATATAATATATCATTCTTTTTTCATCAATTCCAATGGAAGATGAAGCAAAAAAAAAAATGTCTTCTTATTTTAGTTTTTGAGGTAGACGGAGCCCCAATTTTTTTTTTTCAATGTGGACCGACTGAAAATTTGTGGTTGAATAATATGATTTTTTTTGTCATTTAAGGTCCAAACATGCAACTCACATGTTCGACCCAAACATATAACCTTCTTCAGTGCTTAGAGTCCGGGCACACATTCTGGTGGGCCTTGCGGGTGTGACTGCACATCGAGCCTAATCAACTCCGATTCGATTCGAACTTACTCAAAAAAACTGGGCTCGTGCTTCACTTGTTTACAAACGAACCGAGCTAGTGCTTACAAAGATACTCGAAACAATAATTGAGTTGAGTTCAAGTTTTATAAACTCGACGCACAACCCGGTACTCTATACAATATTATCAAACCGGTTTCACAAGTTAAGCGAGTTAATGCTTATACGAGTTAACGATAAACGAGTAACGCTTAAACTAGTTAAACGAGTCGACTTCGAACTCGGTTTTGTGTAGTCGAGTCGAGCTCGAGCTTGTTATAAGGAGCTGGACTCGAGTTTGAGCCCATATCGAGCTTGAGTTTTTTGAGTCGAGTGGAGCTCGAGCCGACCAAGCTCAGGCTAAGTTTTTTTAGCGGCATTAAGAGCTTCAAATTTGAACTTTAAGAGACACTTCTATATAAACAAATAACAATTTACTGCGATACCAATATATAAATACAACATTTTTTGGGCCGATATAGGCAATTGTACACACCAGCCTTCAAGTGGCTCTACCACTGCGCGCTAAAGGACTAAGCAACTCCAAATTAATGATGAAATCCACTAAAGTGCATTTAACTTTTCTTTCGTGGGGGCCAAGTTTTTTTCTTTTAGATTGTCTTTTGCACGAAAAAACGGTACTCTGGTCAAAAGATTTTGTCATTCACCACAAGTAGATGTGCCTTAATTAAAATACCAAACTAATAAGAACTACTAAAATATTTGGTACTTCTCAACCCTCACTCTCTCTTCTGCAACTGGGATATTGATATATTATCCCAAGCAGTGTTATTTAATTGTGACAAACAAGATCCTCCTATCTTAATGGGGAATGGACTTATGACTTTCATGGAGAAGGATAGAGAATGTTCAATAATTATAGCGCATCTCTTGGTATAATTTGGTGGGGTTCTGACTAATGTCAGGTTTCTTTATAAGCCAAATAAAATAATACATAAAATCAACATAAGGTTGATCATCCAACTCTGCATGTCAGTCTCCTCAATTTTTTTTTTCTTTTTTTTTTCTTTTTTCAGGATGAGTGATTCATCTCCACTGCCCCAAAAAGAGGCAACTGCCCAGTCTCCTCAATTGAGGATTGAACTTTTACACATTAAAGACCGCGTTTGACTTCATCAACTCACAACATGTTGGACAGTGAGAAGTTAGTTCACATTAAAAAATGAAAACAATAGCGCCAATGTAGTCTCAAATCTCGTGGGTATTTCGTTTGATATTTGTTTGCACAAGTGAGAAGATTAAAATAAAAAAAAAATCACTTCTAACATTCATGAGAAAATGTTTCTCACGTTGGATTAGAGGGTGTTTGATTACTCGGGGTTTGAAATCTATGGATCTGATGTGGATCTCACATAGTATGCTTTCGCTGATACGGCAACGGATCAACGGTAACATGCATGGTTCATCAAACTAAGGATCTTAGGTACATTGAGAAATGTTGGATTTAATATGGAGTAAGGGTATACAATCTTACATCCATGGTTGTCAAATTTTAAGAATATCAAATCCGAAGCTATCTAACACTCTCTTAGTGATCTGAATAATTAGATCCATAGTGAACCAGTCGCGTAGCTACAGTGTGACTCCAGTCTCTTAAAAGTTCTTTAGTTTTAAATAGAAATCTTAAATATTTATTCTTATACCAGATTTGAGTAGTTTTATACAAAATTTTCTGGCTCCGCTACTATAGTGAACATACATGCACGATCATTTTATGGACTCGCCCTATCTTCGTCTACTCTACCCGCCAAGACTTCTTGCACCTATCTCTCGATCTATTGGTAAGTTGACCCTTATTTCTAAAGTCATCGTCCGAATTAATTGGCAACTTTCGCTTTGTGGGAAAAAGTTATAGAAGTTGACTGTGAATTGATTTCTTAGACGTAAGATAGAATCTTATGTTATGAAGTACTTTCTAAAGTTTTAATGCAGCTTATTTTCATATTATTAAAATCTAAAATATACATTGAAAGTACCTATATTGGCGGCAGGACCAACCATGTAAATTTATATATGCGAGCTCATTTCGCACATATATTGTAACAATTTCCAGCATTATGATATTATTCAGCTATTGTTTCGTTCAATAAATTAGCTGCATGAATATAAATTTTGTATTTGAAAAAAAAAAGTTACGGACAAAAATAAAATTTATAATATATCTTGTAAGTGGAAAAAACCCTCAAAAGGTTAATTTCATGCTCTATCCGATATGCTTTATTGAAAAACTTGTAAAAGTTGAATGTGATTGTTCAAAGTTTTGATCACATCCACGTTTGCTATAAATATCTTATTATATAAAATGGCGCCAAAAGATAGGGAAAAGGGCAGAAGAGAAAGCCGATTCATTGACGTTCGAAAGAAATTTAATGGACTGGACCAATATCATTCATAAAAATCATTGGGTTTTAGGAGTGTTATTGAAACATATAGACCAATTTTTAAAAAATAACAAAAATGCATTTTTAACAAAGCCATATCCCACTCTTAATGTGTTTTGTTGCCTTGAATTTGGTTTATTTGCAACAGTAGTGTGTCGCATCGAGTTATGTGTTATGGGGCTTTCAAAGCGGTCCGTGAGACTAGTGGGCAGCTAGCTTCTGTTTCAAATCTCAATGTGCTAATATTTTTATATTGTAATCGGAGCCACCTGATGTATAAGCTGAAGCATGGAGTGGAGTAGCACCTCGACACACCGGAAACCAAGTTTTGTACTATAAACAAATAAGATACTAGATGGAGGCTTCGGCCTTTTGCTGGACAGTAAGAAACCCTGCTCACTCTAAAGTTATGTGTTAGGAGGAGGTTCTTTTAAGCCACCATATAACACCCAAGTCGCCCTTGATCATGCCCTATTTTAGCGGAGCAGGTTAAAAGGAAGACCTCCCCACGCAAGAGACAATTAAACCCAAAGAAAGTCTCATAAAAACCTCCATAGTAAAATGTCCGAACATGTCTTCCCATGATAGCGGCATAAACTAAAAAACACTCTTGCGCCCCAGCGGACCCTAACAATAGGCCCGTGTTGATTGAGAAAAAAAAAATGGTAGGGTGGCAAGTGAACACGCTCTTTGATGTTGGCACCTTGTAAGTTAGGACATTTCACCATCCCAACTGAAATATCCTAACAAATAGCTTTTTATGAGTTATATGTTCTAGTTTTATCTAAAAAAATATATATTTTATATTGAAATAATATTTATTTTATATTAAAAAAATATGTTTTTATTTTAACTGGACTGAGCCCAATTTTGGGTTTCGAGTATCGGGCCAGGCCCGACTCAGATTTAAAGTGTTGGGCCGACTCGAACCCGACTTTTATGAGCCAGCAGATGCCCAGACTCAATCAAAGCTAATGCCTTCTCAACAGGAAAAAACAACAGTTATAAGTCTTAAAAACGATATAAAGAATTATGTAAATTATTATTTTTATGTAAACTGGAACTTTTAGTCAATAAAGGGCGTAGCACATTTAGGTCAGTAATGAAAATTCTAAACCAGTAAACACCTTTTTCCATAACGCACCGCATAAGGACATCTCGAAAGCTTACTCCTTATTCCAAAAGAAGCCCTTTGGGGCAAAGTTTCTTGAAAAGGTGCTTGGCTTTGGAAAGGTATTTCTAACAACTACAATCTCGATAGACTTCCACGCACTCTTACTTGGTCCTGTCGACAAGGACCCACAGGAATGTCACCTTTAATTTTTTATGTACTTTGAAAATTAACACAAAATCTGCTTGGATAGCGTAATTTTTATTATATATATGTGCGTGTACAATATTTGTTATTAATAAATATATAAGTTGGTAATGTGGAAAGCATAAATTAGCAACTTAAATGCATCTATATACTGAGCATAGTTTTTCTGAATACATATTAAGATTTGTGAGTGATCATGTTGTCACATTTTAATAAAATTATAAGATTTGTGAGTGATATGTTGTCACATTTTCTCAACCCTTCTATTTTCCTTAAGCGCTATGTCAAAGTTGTCACCGATTCTGTTAGCTACAAGCCAAATGCATTCCATGATTTCACGACCAATGTTCTTTTTTTTTAACTTTAGATATTTTTTACGTAAAAAATTAACTAATTTTAACTTTATATTTTTTTAATTATATATTATAAATATTGAAAGCAAGTATAGGCAGCATTTTGCCAAGCCACCAAACCACAGGGGCTTGAAGTGGCCCCTTTCATTTATGGTTGACCCAATGAATGCCGTATGGACTTCGGTCTGCTACAGATATATCTCTCTTCTCAATAATTGTGGTATGAACTTGTTTAGAGTTCTATCTTAAAAATTTGGACAAAATACTCTGAATTTATCTTAAAAAACTAAAGCAAACATGCGAAGAATATTATTTTAACAATCGCTGTGACGAAATTCAAAGTTTTACATCACAGGCCCATACAATTTATTTATTCACGTATCGGTGGTTTACATTTTAGTTACTATTTGCCAAAGCAGCTAAATATTATGGTTTCTAACAAGGGACCATGTGTTATGGAACCAAACTACATTTATTGATGGAATGGAAGACTCTGCTCTCAAAACGGCAAAAATGAAAATAAAAAAACAAGTTCTTCATGTACAATTATAAAATACTTTTTGTTTTAAAAAAAGTGCAAACAAACCTTCGGAATATTCCCAGTCTCCCCATGTAAGTGACATAACATGAGAAGTGACCCACTTCTTGTATTGAGCTACACGCTATGACGTAGTTATAGTTTTTATTGGATAGGGTTCCAATGCAACCCTTGTGGGGGAGGCCCCCGACCAATATTTATTAAAGAACTATGAACAATGATACAAAATAGTACCTAAAAGCGTCACTTATAGAAAAGGCTAAGCGACGAGATTACTTTCAACCACAAGAGGAAGGGTCCCACTGAAGGAGAACATTGGAATACAAAGAGTTAGACAAAATGACACCATAGGGTTGACAGCCATAATTAAAGTAATGAGGACATAGATGACATTAAAAAAAATAAAAAAAACGAGTGGTCATTCCACTGCCCCTAAGAAAGACAATTGCTTCGTTGGTGCTCCTTTATCTAGGTTCACAAAATATGTTTCAGGACTTTTTATGGTTTATAAAAATAGTGCATTAGAACATGACAAATGATTCAAACACGAGTTTTTTATAAAAGGTGAACCATCTTCATGGTCATTGTAGGTGAGGGTTTAAATATGCAACGTTCCTTTTATCTTTTTTTAGTCTGAAGAGTTTCAGAGGAATCCGCGTATCCGGCGAAGCAACGACAAAGAATCCAACCCGGCAGGGACAATAATTTCAAGAGAGGGGGCACTCTTTTGTCATTCCGTTGAAATTCAGGTGCCTTTCTGTGATTCATTCTTTTTTCTTTCAGTATTATTTGAGCCGGTGGGCTCACTGGGGGCAGGGCCGGAAGCGAGCCCACGTGAGAGGGCTCCTCATTCCCGGCGCCGGTGCAGGTCGGGTGTCCGTACGATCGGAAATTTTAAATGCGAAAAGCTCCGCCTGCATTCTCGCCGTCTAACAAATGGAATTACAAGTTGATATTTTGGAAAGATAAACCGAGTACCTTGTGTTCCTTTAATACCAAACATTTGGTCAAGCATTGACCGCTCATATCTCTTTCCCGCCACAGTTTACTGCCACCTAATATTATATTCCATCTCGCCTTAAAATTCATCAATCATAACCATGTGGGACTGTTCGGTCAATCCAGCCGTTGATTTCACGGCCGGATCGACTCCAACCATACAAGAACTACCCGTTCCATTTCAAAGAGTGATACAAATTTACAAAATCTTGTCAGCATCTTATAAAATGATATATTTTATGCAGATATATTTAATAGTTTGTTACTATTCTCAGAAACTCTTTTTTTTTTTTTTTTTGAATTGGAAGTTGGTTTTTTAATTGAATTGTGAGGCTATCGATTCAATGAATTTGGTTTAAAATGCCAAATATGTTTTTAATTAGAAAATCATTTAAAAAGTTAGTACCATCTAAAATTAATTTTAAAAACACTTAATTACATAAATAACTTTGGTAATTTTTTATGACACTGTTTAAAACTATTGTAGTTTTAATGTTGGGCACCCAGTCGAGCCGTCGATGGGTACCCGATACTCGACCCAAATGAAACCTGAAAAAAAGGCATTGGGCCAGCCCGATAATTTATCAGGTGGGTGCGATAAACTTGGGTGGGCTCCATTTTTTTAATGTTTATTAGATTAATATATGTATTATAATATTTTATTACGTATTTATATATTAAAATATATACTTTTAAATATAATCGGACCAAGCACATGCCAGGTTTTAATGGTTGGATCCAACCTGCTGCTTTTAAGTGTCCAGCCAGTTCGAGCGGAGCTCTTTATCAGGTTAAACAAGCTTACTTTTAAAGTGGGTCCACAAAAACTTGAACTGCAAGTTATTTAGCGGCATCCCTGCAGGTCGTGTTTGGCGAACACACGTGTTGAAACCCTGGCAAACACGAGACAAGCTCCCTTCATGCCACGAATGGTTACCACATGCAGGGGTGCCCTGGGCACGTGTTTGCCAAATACGCGGCATCCCTATACACGGTGGACTCCACCAAAGCAACAAAATAAGAGTAAAAAAAACTCGGAACGGTTTGGAGTCGGATTTTTTTTCTCCTCCTTGCATCCGACCAAATAGCAAAGAGAGCCAGGTTTCCCTCATATTTAACTGTCTTCTCGCTACTTGACTCACTTGAGCGTCAACTTCTCATAAAAGAATAATTAATCTCCACTCTAGACTCTCTCAAACGAAATTCATCTCCACTGTGAAAATATCGGGAAGCCAACAAGTTTATTTTTCAAAATAATTAATCACTTTATAATTTCAAATTATTTTATTTAAATAAAGACCTTCTTACAAAAATAAAACGACTTACAGGGTCATCAAAGGCCACGTTAGAATACGGATAAGAACAAATTTATCACGATATTTTCCACTTTTGATATGCGGGCTCGTGACCTTGGGGCAGCCATCAAAATGCAAGCGGGCACGTGCAAATCAAAAAAATAAAGATTTGAGAGAGAGGAAAAGATAAGGGCGTCGGTGGGGCCGTCGGTCTGAGGTGGCGATTCAGCCAATCAGAGAAGAGAGCGGGTCCCACAATGTGAAAAGAGGGCGGACGGAGTCCTGGGCTTGACTTTCTTTGGCCCCCTTTTGGGGACGTTGTTATTTGGGGCCATCTCATTTCCACATGGACGCGTTCCTAAAGCGAAGCCCGAGGCGACAGAGGCAAAAAAGGAATTTACAGGAACACGCTTACTTTTAAGAAAATAAAAGAAAGCTGGCTGAATATTTAAATATTTTCTGTTGCCGGTTTCATCTACCGGCCCAGTTTTGTGTCATGGAGAGGCAAAGTAAATTTTTGTGAGCCGTTCTTGAGATTATAGGTCACCATAGGGGAGGTTCTTAAAAGAAGTCTTAGCTAAGTGGAAGTTAACAGTCCATTACTTGAAAACTTAGTTTAAGGATTTTTCATTTTTCTCTTTCAATTAAGTACATCTGTCAATTAAAGTCTGTCAATTAAAGTATCGTGATTACATGGTCTATAATTAAAAAAAATATATATAAAAATGAATTCAAAAATATATCTTTGAACTAAAGAGAGGGCTTGCATGGACCCTGCCCCCCACTTCAAATTTTTTATAAAAATTTATATGTAAATTTTTAAAAAATTTTACTTATTCTACATAAAAGTTTTAAAAATAATATTTCATTCTTATTAAAATTTAAAAACTTTAATTCAACTCCTTTCTACGACCAACTATCATATGCCACTCAAGTTGCCTTATCGTGTTATGCGGATAAAAGAAAATTTCGTAAATAGTGAGCTCTTTTTGTAATTTAGCTGAAAGCTAAGCATCAAACTGTAAAAAATTTAATAAAAGTAAGAAAACACGGGAAAAGAATATTTCCCTCTCTATCTATTTCAGTATTTCTCTCCTCCTCATTTTGCCTTTCCTCTTTCTGCCCTCAATCGAAAGAGTCTCTTCCTTTCGTCACAATCTCTCTCTCTTTTGTTCTCCCTCTCTCTCGCTCGCTTCTGTTGGCATCGGAACGAGAGAGAAAGATAGGGGAATCACCAAATAGCCTTCTAGGGTTTTCGGGAACCAGCGGGATTTCCATTTCTTTGATTTTGTTTGTTTTATATGTTTTTTCCTTTTTCCGGGCATCATGTACGTTTGATCCGTTCGGGCCCGGTTAGGGATTCCCGGCCAACTGGTTCTTGTCTTGGGGAGGCGCGTCGATTAATCTGGCGGGTTTTGTGCACCATTCCGGCGACCTCGTGGATGATCGAGGGCCTTCTCGGGAAGGTTTCGCTTGTGGATGGCTGATAGTAGAAGATGTGCTGTGAATTCTCAGCTGGGTACGTCTCGATTTCGACGTTTTGCTCTTCTGATAGGTTTTTTCTTGCTTTATTTTCCAGCACGTTGACACTGCCATCTTTGGGAGGTGAAAATGACGCCTTCCTGTACATATTCTGTTTTTACCTACTCTTTATAGGTATAAAAATTGCGCTTATCTTTCTGTGTCGGAATGGGGTTTTTACTTGGGAAATGGACAGCTGATCAAAGCAGCAGAATGATACCGAAATTGACGTCTCTCTCTCTCTCTCTGAGTAAACTTAAAGGGACTGCGAATATTCTCCATATTAGGCCTTGAATTTGGTAGCTCGAAATTGAAAATAACGTATGGTTTTTTGTTTGTGGCTTTTCGCTATCTGAAAAGTTCTCAGAATAGGGAGAGATTGCATCAAGGAACTCGACATGAGGCCTCAATCGGTAGAAATGCCATTTGAAAACTTGAGTATCACTTGTTCTTTTGGCGGGAGTTTTCATATGATGTTGAATAGTTACGAGAGCGAAGTTTCTATGGACATGGAGTGATGTATATGCTGGGCCTAATTATGCATGATATACGGCTCTCCTTGTCCTTGTTAGGATGCAATGTGGTGCAGTGCATCTAACAGTAGGCTTCTGCACATCTTTTCAGAATATGGCTGATAGGCTGCTCTTTAGATGCATTTTATGTTATTGGAAATTATTTGTTGCTTCATCGGAGGAATCATTACTCCTGCGAAGACAGGATTCATACGGTGATGTTTCCAAACTAGCGGACCGAAGACCACAAGTGTTAACATGTTCATATTTCAACTCTCTTCCCACTCCATTCCTAACAACCAAGGACCACAAGTGTTGGCATATTCAAGTTTCATATTCACCATTGGCTCCATTCACATGTTCGTTACCTGTGTTTTTTGGAATATCATACTTGAGCATTCATCTCCAAGTAGAACCGTGACACAGTTCCAAATCCAATCGACAATGTATATGAAGTATGAACCTAGACATGGCACGTGGTTAACAGTTCCCTTGCAAGCTTGAAGAGTAGTTGCTCCAAATTATTGGAAATAAGTTGAATTATGTTGACTATGTACTTCGTCGTCAAGATGTGGAATCCTAGCTCAACTAGTAGTCAGCACCAGTATCTCCTCACCTTCCCATACATCCTGTGTGTCTCCAGGTGCTAAAAAATGGAGTGATTATGGCACCTGTTCCCAACCAGAATAATTATAAGGACCACAGGCTTTGGATTCAAAACATATTCAGGGTGTCATGGAGTCAGCAGCCACTTAATGGATATGATGCTATAGGATGGTAAGATGTTGAAGCATGTCCTTGTGTCTTTAGCACTGTGCTACCAAGATTTCAAAGATTGATCGTTCATTTTAATATGCATCTGAAGTGTTAAAATTGCTGCAAAGACCTTCTACAATCACCAGGCAGGGTGTTTTATCAGAAGATGGCGATTCAATTCGTGCAAAGCTGACCTGCTACTAGTTTTGCTCAACCACATAGGCACATACTCCAAAAGAGCCACAAACTTGATCTAGCCGATCATGCTCAAGTTATATGTCCATTGTCCACCATACCTTGTTTGAAACTCCTATAGTACGTAGATAGACTATTTAAGTATCTGGCTGGATTGTGGACACAATTGTTGGGTTGTTCCTTCATTGATATTGGTAACATCCTTTCTGAGTTCGGGTCCAAAGTGCAAAAATTTCCAATTGCCCAATACCTGACTAGCTGGATCTTGGATGTTGTATGGGCTGCCATTTCCACTCAAATCCAGTTCAGTTACATTCCTAGGTCCAGCATTCCATTCCTTTTGCTTCCTTCGGTTTATGGTTCTTGGGAGGTACATTCCTGAGAAATTAAAAGCTTCTGGTGCCGAGGCATTCCATTAACTATGTTCATGAAACAATGCATCATCTGTTTTCTTTAGGTATATGCCTCGATGGTCTGAACAAGTTGACTGTGAAATGGTGCAAATGCAATAACAAAAGGGGATTTGAAGCCAGTAAAACCTAGTGCAAGAATTCAACAAAGAAGTAGGTGTCCCTGCCTGTTTGGGCAGGGACTCCATTTCTGGTTGATTTTGAAAATGATTTTTCCCTTAAACAAACATTGTTTTTAAAATTTGCCGGTTGAAGGTCAAAACCAAGGAAAATTGGGTATGGGTGATCAGCTCAATGGAATCTGATGATATATTTACTGAAATTAACTTAAATAAAGAAATAAGTTGGAATGTGCTTTGATACAAGTTGGACAATTTCATCAGGCACTTCTTGTGCTGCCTGGTTACCTTGAGATAAATGATCTAGTCTAAATTTTCAGTAATAGGTTTATGCATGAAGAAAAGGTTGTGCATCTTCAGCCTCTTCTTACGTGTCTACACCATTGCAATGTTAATGTTAAAACAGCGAAAGTGAGAAACAGGAAAAGACACTTTTTTTTTAAAGAAAAGGTAAAAAGTAAAAACCAATTTAATGCATTTTTATGCATTTTATTTCACATTTTTTCTGATTTTATCAATTAATATCATCATGAAGTAAACTTTAAACTTAACCTAAATTATTTATCATCATTAAAACATTATTTTAATAATCTTATCTACTCATTCTTTTTATCTTCTTATAGTTTCTAACTTATTTTATTTTTACATAATTTTTATGAATCTTTTTCCTTTTTGAAAAATTGCCGAGGTTTGCTCGAGAAAAACAATTTTGTCAAAAAAAAAGAAGAGAAAAACGTCATCTTTGAAAACGTGGGAGTGATATTTTTGACAATGGTCTACAGACTCTACACAGTACACACATATAAATACACACATACCCTGATGGAGACATATATCAAACCCAGCCCCAGAATGTGAGTTTGTTCGATCTGAAATGAACAGATTATTGTGATAGCAGAAACAGGCTGTTTTCTCGGTGAAAATCAGAACTTTTGACCCTGAAATTTTCCTTTTCTTTGAAATTTTTGGTATGAAATGCATCACAAATAAAAAACCCACACATATAGGCACATACACACAGACTGGGACATGCGTACAGATAATATCATTTTGATTTTTTCTTTCCATCTTGAGTCACTATCAAAAGAGGCTGCTGCATCAAATAACTTTGTTCAAAGTTTCAAACAGACATTGGGCAGATATTATTGGAGGCTCAAAACCGTTGGCTTCGTCCAAATGAAGTATGTGAGATACTACGCAACTACCAGAAGTTCTGTCTGACCCCAGACCCTCCCTACAAGCCTCCAGGTGTGTTATTAAACTGTTAATTTGCATTTATGAATTTTGTATCATAGATGCACATTTGCATTATTGAAATTATGTCGAAATTTATGGATTGCATGATTGGAGGTAATTACATTCCTTTTACTTCTAAATTACATGTACTCACCATTTCAGTTGCTCCACCTGAGTCAACATGATTTTGGTGTAGTGGGATGAAATAAAATGAAGCTAGAGTGATGCTTATTGGCTAAGTAATATTATGATTCCTCTTATTTAATCAGTGGCAGAGCCACGTGCCCTCCTGGCTTGTCAAAACTTCCTCTATAATACAAATGTTTGCATGTGAGTGCGTCCCCTCAACAAGAAATGTATATAGTTGTATTTCCCCCTCCCTCCCCCTCTTTGTGGTTCTGCCCTTATTTTTAATGCTTTACCTACGTGTGGGTGTGTGTGTGCATGTTCCCATATGTATGATTATTTATGTATTGCACCATCTTGCTGCATCTGTACCCATCCTCTTCCTCCACACCCATTGACACAGGTTTACTTTTACCAAATCTTCGTTAATCTGTCACTTTGGCTTCTACCAAATAGTTAATGGGCCCAGTCCATGAGCTTTTCAAATTCCTCTTATTTACCTGAAAAAATGGATCAGCATTCCTTGCTGTTGGTCATTATGGTACCTTGAGTTCTTTTGCTAAGAATCTTTTGACTTTTTCTTTTAGCTACCTTGGATCAACTCTTTCCTTTTTGCAACCTTTTTTCTTGGATGGATGGAAAATTTAAAAAATTGGATGATTGCCAGTAATGAGTTTCATTTTTGTTCTTAATCCCTGGTCTGCTAGACCAGCAAAAAGTGGTTTATTATAGGTTATAATTTTGTGGTCTGATATATTTATTCTGGGCCACCATGATTATGGTCATGTACTCTTGATTATGGTCATGTCCTGAAGCAAAATTTAAGTTTGTGGGTCAAGTTAAACTTCAACGAATTTATATTTTTCACTCTTTAAAGCTGCTTCATTGTGGTGCTTGCCTGCTTGGGGCCATTTTAAATTATCCTCCTTTTTACAAAGTAGGGTCTCTTGATTTTCTAGTTTTCTGGAAATTGGATTTTATGGAGTAGTTTCTCAGCATACTATTTAGACATTTAATAAATCTTGCTAAAACATATGTGGGTTAGATTTGGCATTAGGTATCTACATGTATGACATGTGAAAACAACATGTACACTATCATAGGGAAATCTGGTTGACAACTACATTAACTTTGTAAGTACACACTCAGATATATGTTTACGAGTGTACTATGGAAAAGGTTGACTCCAATGAGGTGGACTTTAAGAAGAATGTTGTTTGTGCTTTTGCAGATCAAGCTCCAAAGGTAATTGTCAACATGGTTTCTTTGGACAAAATATGATTTGGGTTTTTTCATTTGTACATTAACATATTTAAGCTTCGATTTAGACTATTCATTAATAGTTCATGAAGTGAACATGTCGATTTTTAAAATCTGAAACAACAAAATTGCTCTCCATGGCAAGCTAAATGACACAGGTGCGGGGTGTAGGGTGCAGGTATGGACGATGTTAAAAATCAAGTTACTGCGATTTTAACGCGATTTTATCATGATTTTTTTCATTTATTTTTTATTTTGTTTTCTGTTTCTATTTTTTCAACTTTTGTTTCATTGTTTTATTTCCCTCTTGTTTTAGGTACTTAACATGACCTCCTAGATGCAATACATACTTATTACTTTTATCATTTTTACCATTTTAAGTAGATGTTCTCAATGACTTATTAGTTTTTCATTTCTTGAATTTTTACTTAACATTTTTTTTTATTTTTTAAAACTTTGAGATTTTCCCAAAATAGAAAAAACAACTTTGCTGAAAAATATCCGAGAAATACTTTGCCGATAAAAACCCAAGAACGATATTTGTTTGTGGTTTGGATATAACCTATGTCACATAGGTACGGGTACAGGTGCCGGTGCGGGTACCCGTGCTGGTACGAGTACTGAGTCTACTGACCATTTTCAAAAAACTTGGGTGCGGGGGTACGGCCGTATATATATATAAACAATAAGAAATACTTAGAAAATATGTATCAAAATAAATAATATACATCAACATAAACAAATAAAGAACATAGAAAATATATATCAACGGCTCTTGCAGCAGTGTGTTTAAGAAACATATGAAAAATTTTAAACATATGGACAACCGAGCAGCCCCCTAGTCAAATATGAACATCAATCGAATTTTCACATCTAAAGAATAGAATAAAAAGTAAGGTGGAAAAAAAAATTAAATCAAAAGTAAAATTAAACAGTTTGGATCTATAGGTACCCAAGTGTCAAAGTACCCATTTTGGGTACGGCGACACGGGCACGTGGACCTTACTGAAGTACCCATGTGACTTAGGATATAACTATATATATAATTATATATGTATATACTATATAGTGTGAACAAGCAACAAAATATATCTTAATACAACATAATAAGTCAAAATCAAAATTCTGATCAACAGTGGACCAATCCTATTATATGGCTTGCACTATCAAATATTAAATTAGTGAACCAACAAACATATGATATCACAATCACATTATCACACAAAACCATAATCATGTTGTTAGACGATATGTGTTATCGGGATCCGGGTCCATTTCTGGACCCGGTCCCATGGGGTGAGGGTACCGAGAGTGGCTCGGTACCCTAGGCGGCAGTCCTTCTCTCCCTTATATATTATCACTTAAGTGTACTTGTTGAGTTTAAGTGAAATTGATTTTCTCTCTCCTAGGGTTGCGGTTTGCCCCTAGGTTAGAGCTTCTCCGTGGTTTTTCACCTCTTCACGAGGTTTTCCACGTATATCGTGTGTTTCTTCTTCTCT
>JAANDH010000764.1:0-89977 GCA_011799765.1 Nymphaea thermarum
TAAGGTTTCAGGTTGATTAATTAATTTCACTTTCTGAAAGGAAGAAGTTTATCATCTATATGTAGGGGCGGAGCCAAGGGGGGCTGGGATGGGCCTTGGCCCTGCCTCAAAAAAAAATTTTTTTTTTAGTTTACATGTAAATTTTTGAAAATTTCACTTATCTTATATAAAAATTTAAAAAAAAAAAAGATATTTTCACTGTGGCCAAAATTTAGAAACATTAATTTGGCCCTTCTCATGAAAAAAGTCTGGCTCTGCCCCTGTTTATATACATGTCTGCCGTTGAGGGGCTGGTCAGCAAAAAAAGACCAACATAGCATGGGCACTCCTGAGCTGATGCTCTCCATAGTTGAGTTCCAGCCATTGGGAGTCAAGAAGCCACCTACTGATGGGTGGGCCAGCACCTCCTCCTGTGGAGCCCACTCAACTGGATTCTCATCGTCCCTATTTCTTTGTGTTGTTCAATGTTGCTCAGAATGGCACCGACTCGCTCTTCTGATTCGGGCTAGCAGGCCGGGTCCATTCATCAGTCCTGAACCCGAATTTGGTGCTCCTAATGAATTTGAAAACTAAATATTTTGATTATGATAAAAAAATTTTCACTTGAAAAAAATGGGCATGAACTTGTGGCTTTAGCATTAAGGAAAAAAAAAAGTTTTTTTGAGACGAAACAAGCAAGTGGGGTTGCCGGATAACAAGTACTTGTTTTTTTTTTCTCGGGTCCATATACGTGGGGCTCCAGCTCAACCCTAGTCTTTCTGTTAGATCGGTGTTTCGTCAAGCTTAAGGATGTTAATGGATCGAATTCGAATCACGTATCTCACCGAATTGCTTTAAAGCATCTAAATAACAAAGATTTGGTTTTAAAAAATGGCATATGATCTAATCCATTGTCAACCATCGCTTACTTCTCAAGCACGACACCTTTGTTTTTGTTTTTTTTTTAAGGGTGAGTGGTTCATTCCACACCCCTAAGAGACGCCATTGGCCCAACTGCCCCTGTGCCCGCCCTCTTGGGTTTTAACAGAGCATGCTTCAGGTCCTTTTATGGGTCAGAGGTAGAGCGCAATGGGATGTGACAGTGACTACTCCAAGACTCGAACTTGAGTCCTTAGAGGAGCCGGAGCACCTTGCCGTCCAGTACGCTACCACCCCTTGGGGCAACACGACACCTTTGTTGCCCTAACGTTATAAAAAGGATAGAGCATGAGAGTAGCCTTAAATAGAAAGGTGCGCTTATTTATTAATTATTTGTTAAAACATGAGAAATACATTTTTTAATTAATAAATTCATTTTTGTAACAACATTTAAAAGCAACATAAATTTCCTAATCAATATTCTATTATTTTGAAGAATTTTATAAGGGGTATTTAGGTCATTAAACATGACAGCAAATGGAACTTATAAAAAAAATAAAAAGGCACTTTAATGTTGCTGATATTGAAAAAAATTGAATTATCAAATTTAACATTTAAGAGAAAAACAAGAACAAAAAAGTGACAAATATTTTCATTGTCTACTATTAGTTTACATTTTTTTCTCTTTGTTTCTTTCTACCATCCATCTGCTTCAGATCGACGACCCTATTTAGATGGTTGGATTACTGTGAATAACCATGGTACTCTAAATCAACCATGAAACTGAATCTGTTTGCCATTTGCCATTTATCCATGCCATTTGCCATTAATTACACATATTATGTCTGTACCTTGAGTTATTTAATCTTTTAGCTAATTTGATTTTGAAAATACTAATCCTTTTTCATAATAATGTTATTTTTGTATTACTAATCGTTTATTAGTCTCATGTTTATTGAAAATGTTTTGCATTATATTCAATATTTTCTCCAAACCCTTGTTAAACTTGTTGCGTAATTGGTTCAAGGCTGTCAATTTGGTCAGTCAGCCGATTCAGCGATTCATCTGATATGAATCGGTTGAAAATATTTTTTTAATAATTTTTATTTAGAAAAAAAAATAAATGGAAGCATATAGACCTCATACTTCACTTCTACAATTTGAGTGAGTACTTGTTTTTTTTTTAGATAGCTATTTGTTTCATGTGGTTATAAAAAGAGAATCCTTTTACCTTTGGAAAGGGATTCTCATAGCATGAAATGAAAGGGCCTTCTGGAATCATTTCTCAGTTTTCGTCTCCTGATTGTTTATTAATTTGCCACTGCAACTGTGAAATCTAATGCCCAAACTGCGGAGAGTAATTGATAAATTTATGAACTGCTGGTTGAAGTTGAAACCCTTATTGACCAAGGGCTATGGCCCCCTTCAGATTTTTTTAAAAATAAAAAAAATTACATATGAATTTTAAAACTTTTAGTTTAATTAACATATATATAAAATTTGAAAAATTGTATTTCGACCTCTACTAAAATTTTGAAACTATAGTTCGACCCTGCGACCAAAAATTTCTAACTCCAACCCTGTTATTTGAGTAAAGTAGTAAGATCAAACACCTTTTTTCTTGGTTTCATCTTGTATTGCTTTGTTGGTTCACTCATTGGTTTCCTTCCAATCTTAAATTTTGTCACTCTTAAATCTTGTATTATTCTGCCGGCTAAGTTACTAACTGTATATATAGTTATTCTTTTATTCTTTCTAATAAATGGAGAAAGTTGTGTGTACGGTGCACATAGTGGGCAGTAACGGAGGGAATGACATTTGGTAATTTTTTTTTAAAAAATGTTTTATGTTTTTTATAATCTTTTTATTTTCATTTTTGTCTTTACAAAAAAGTTTTTTTTTTTTCAAGTGTGAACTAAAGGTATTTTAATCATTAACTATATTGGAGCACGAAAATTCATGCATCAATATCAATTGCTTCAAGGAATGTAGCATGACTGGTTAGATTGACAGACCAGTGAAAGCACTTTCATTATCAGTTCAATTTATATAGTGTTACTTTTTACACTCAAACAATACATGTGTGACACTTTGGGGACAAAGGAAAAAAAGAGGGAGAAAGACTTCAGTTTCTTTTGGATAGCTCCCCATCACATTTTAAAATTTTCAAAAATTTATTTGTAAATTTCAAAAAATTTATTTTAACAGATATATACAAATTTGAAATTTTATATTTCTGCCCCTATTAAAATTTTGAAAGTACAGCCGTTTGGCGCTTTATATATATATATATATATATATATATATATATATATATATATATATATATAT
Source organism: Nymphaea thermarum (assembly GCA_011799765.1). Taxonomy (NCBI): domain Eukaryota; kingdom Viridiplantae; phylum Streptophyta; class Magnoliopsida; order Nymphaeales; family Nymphaeaceae; genus Nymphaea; species Nymphaea thermarum. The sequence continues at coordinate 3,190 of JAANDH010000764.1, forward strand.
ATATATATATATATATATATATATATATATATATATATATATATATATATGAATCTCTAAATTGTCCACATTACCAAGACATGCCAGACGACATCTTGATAGCAAGCGTAGATAGAATGAGGTAAATGCAAGGGAAGCCAAGGTTCTATCTTTCTTTCGTCTTCTTTACGTAAGAATTACTTTGCATATATGTAGCATGTACAAATTAACCCATTGTTAGTTGCTTGTCATGCGTTTCAAAGCTTAAAACTCTTCATTTTGATATGGAGTTCAGTTGGTCATAAAATTTTGAGCCATAAAAAATGCTTTCGCTATATATGTTTCACTTAATTGAATTTTGTGTAATCACTAATCACATTCAGACCTCGCTTTTTAAACTCCAGCTAGCAAAATATCTGACATTTAAATATGTAGTCTTACATTTATTCATTGGTTAAATAACAGACTTTGGATCAACATTATATTTCTATATATATGATTGTTTCAGTGGTCACCATATGACTGCGTTGTTCACTGGATACCATATAAAATCATGAGAAAAATAAGAGAAGGGATGTCAATACATCTGGTTTGGTTCGGATATCCGATCAAAGTTTTTCCAAAATCTGGGTATGGTAACAAATTTTTATATCTTATTAAGGAATTAGATTGCACTCAATGACATACAATCGGATTTGGGTTTATATATGCATAATGGCCCCTTGTATTTCGAAAATTGACCTGCAGTTTAAATTTGGATTTGGATTCAGATATACATTTAAAAACCGGATTTGAATTGTGAAATCAGATTTTAGATTCAGAGTTGGATATTGACTTTTTCATTCATATTCAAATCTGAGTTTGAGGTCAAATATGTGTAAAAAGTGAATTTTTAAGAGTATATCTGATTTGAATCCAATCAGTTCACATTCTTACCCTTCATCATTTTTTATTACATATTTCAAGGTTTTAGATTTTTTCTAAAAAATCTAAAACTTTAATTATTATTTATTAATTCCCCTAACTTAAAAGTTTCGCCTTAACCAGTGAAATCCGAGTGCAAGAGAAGTCAAGAGTGTGAATCATGATCTGACATTCCTATCACAAAAAACACATTATCACATGACTAATAGAAAAAAGATCGATATATCAATAGGCATAAGCGTCGGGCCGGGCCACCGCTGGGCCAGCCCGGCCCGGTATGGGCCGGGTCCAGGTTGCACATTTCCACTATCGGGCTTAACTTTAGTGAGCCCGGCCCAGCCCAACGTTAGGTCATCGAGTCTTTCTTTTTCAAGTCTTCGACTGATTTTTCATTTTTTCTCACTCAATCCTTGATTTCCTTCCTCCCGCGCCCTTCCTCCTCGTCGCATTTGGCAGAGCCGCTGTGCTGCACTATCGTCACCGCCACTGTGCTGCACCGTCACCCTTTCGCTGCTCCGCCACTGTCGCCCTTTTGCTTTGTGAAGGTACACGTCTTTTATCCTCTCTTATCTTATTCTTATGTGGATTTTCTTCCCTGTTCCAACGCTTTCACCCACCTGTTACAAGTTTTCTTTCCATCCATGGATCAGGCCTTTTGCCAGTGGCCAACCTCATTCATTCTTGTAAATTGCCACGGTTTACTGTTAATTGTAATGCTTGCAACCACAAATCAGAAAACAGAAATTGTGATACTTGCAGCCACCCATTTTTGCCTGTGAATAAAAATATGATTACACGTAGATATTTGGTCACGAGCTGTTCTTGTGCTCTTTGGTCTTGTGCAGAGTCTCTTCCGTTAATATTATTGCCTTGGCCATCTTCTTTACACTGCAAAATTAGTCGCAGACAAGGAGGGTCTGTCAAATGGTTATCGATTCCATCAAGTTTCATTTTAAGGATTTAAAGGAATATGATTGTAAATGAAATCTTATTATGCGAAAATAATGTAAGATGTCTGGGTGGTGGCCCAGTCCGGCCCGGCCCGCCAGTTACTAGTTCTCGGGCATGGTCTCGCCAGTTACTAGTCCTCGGGCATGGTCGACCAGGCCCGGTGGCCCAGTCCGGCCCGGCCCGCCAGTTACTAATCCTCGGGCATGGTCTCGACAGTTACTAGTCCTCGGGCATGGTCGACCAGGCCCGGTACCCGGCCCGACATTCCAATAGCATGAATTTCTCTTCAGATTTAATTTAAACAAATTATGTAAAAACCACTGTTCTTAAAATCCGCCTGAATCGGGCGATTCATTTTCTGTTCGATTCGGAGGGACTATGGGGCTGCTCAAATTATTTATCGAAATTGGGTTTAGTATTTTTTGAGTAGGGTCCAGATCCAAATTGCTGGTCCAGGTTCAAATTCAGGCAGCACGCCGGGTTCCAATCACCAGACGGGCAGCCATTGTTCACTCGGAACACAAATAAAAATCATGGGAAGAATGAGAGAAAGGATCACAATTTTAAAACCTCAATAGCGCCAATTCTAGGGCATTGTTCCCCGCCCTGCCACCTCCTCCCCCTTCCTGTCTCTCGTCCATTCCGTCGGTTCTTCCGCGATCGAGGTCTTAACTGGGGCCTGCAACTTTCTAGGGTTTCATTCGATTCTCTTTTGGATGCCTTCTCGAGTTTTTGCTCCCGTCTCCTTTCTGCTGTATTTGGTTCCTTGAATTTAGGGTTCCTGCTTCGTTTCAAGCGGAACATTCATTTGAACTCTCTTCGGACTGAAGGATGAAGGACAGGTCGAGTAAAAGATCTGGTGCGGGGTTCTCTTCTCTTCACCCAGCGAACCGCGTGCAAGTATGACCTCATATCCGTTTATTTGTTCTTTCCGTTTTGTGGTAGTCTTTCATTTCGGTTTTCATCTTCTCTTGTATGTCGAGGAGTATGTTTTCTGCAATGATTTATTTTGTTTTCTCTATTTTTGTTGGTTTTGCCATGCTTTGCATTGCATTGCTTTTAAGGTTGTTTTACACCTATGGTGAACGTTGTGATGAGTCGAGAAGCATGAAAGCTGATAGGTTTCTCCGAAGTTGAATAGATGGAACAACGTGCCCGTCTAATTACTAAAAAGCTTCAAGAGGTGTAAGTTTGGTGGGTGGATATGGAGTTTTATAGAAATCAGATTTATAAGTCGGACTCCGATCAACGCACATAAGAATCAGAAAGACACTTTATTATTGATCTGATACAACCAGATAAGAATGGAGTATCCTTACATGCGAAGGAGAGGAAATCAGCTTACCTGGTCATGTTGCTTGTCAACGTGAAGCGCAACCAAGATGGCATATTTTCTAGATGGTGTGGACCATTAGGGCAGTGATAAGCAGGATATGGCCTCTGGTATATGTCGCATATGTTCACCTGATCTCATTGTTAATTGATTGCATCTCCGGTATATAGGGTTGAGTACTTCGTATGGATACAGGTCTGACGGCAGATGTTGGGAAACACACTTCCGTTTACTCATGCAATTAGAGTGTGCTTTAGATCTTCATTATCAGATCGAGGATCTTATGGGGCTTGTGAGCCACCAATGTGGTGTGGACCTACCTATTGTGTCCTCTCTTGTGCTGTACCTCACCTCTTTGAGTTTTGGGGGCTAGAGACTTGGAGAGAAGATATTCTGCCCATCCATGGTTCCTTGGCCCATGTTGGATTCATTGTGGCTGAGATTCTTTACACGAGGTTGTGACACCCAAATGCATAAGGTTTGAGAACGAGGGATCTCAATACATCACTCCATCACCCAAGAATATTGAAGCATATAAAAGCATTTAGTTATCTGCCTTTTTATATTCATTTTTCGTCCTGCTAATGGATATTCTCCTACCTTGTGTCTGAACTCTGAAGTATAATAGTATATCTAATGAAAACTAAATACTCTATGATGGAACTAGTAACGAAAACTAAAGACCAAATAGATATTCTATGTGGACATCTAAGTCATGAGACCTGCTAATCGATGGCTGGGTGTCAGTCTCCTAAAAACCCTGGTTGTCACCTAGGTGGGACTAGTCAACGACATAGGAATCACAAGTAACAAGAAAACATAGACATTGTAACATTGTCCACCAAAGTAACAAAAAATTGTAGACATTGTAATATTTAAAAACAATTGGAAAACTGAAATGATCCTAAGTGTTAGCTTGCACTGTGGAGCCTAAGTGGCCTAAAGCTTTTAGCTGCACAGATGCGAAGCTGGTTATATACGCCGCCCTCGTGTATGAAATTTCATGTGCCGTTTTAATAATGACTAAAAAAATACCCATGATTAATACAAAAAAAAACTTTTTGTAGGGACAAGAAAGGAAACACACAAAGAAGATTTGAGGATTCAAAAAGGTAAAATGTGTCAGGCTGTCAGCCTGTATATGCATATTATTATGGCTAATACACCCCTCTAAGCAGTAAAAAAGAGTTTTCATTTTTTGTCCCGCTCATATCGTTATCTCATTATCTCATAAATATTTTGTTATCTCACAAACATTATTTCATGTTTATGTTTAGCTTTATCTCATACATCCGCCCGCTATCTCATTATCTCATAAATATTTTATTATCTCATAAACAGTATCTCGTACTTATGTTGAGCGTTATTTCATACATTTGTCTGTTATCTCATTATCTCATAATTCTTTTGTTATCCAATAAATATTATCTCGTTCTTATGTTTAGCTAGCATTATCTGACACATCCGTCTGTTATCTCATTATCTCATAAATCTTTTATTATTTCATACACATTGTCTCATACTTATTTGTTATTTCATACCTATTTGTTATCTCATGCACATGCATATGCAATATTTGGGCATGAAAGTAAATATGCATATTAATAATAGGGTCCACATCCAGCGTATGCTTGTTATGTACATGGAGCGGCGTACAGAACTTCCTCTCCATGACCTAGAGCATAGCAGGAAGTTTTGCAAGGCTTATGTTGGTCAGTTCAATCACTTCTACTCATGAGCAAAAACAATATAAACAATAAGATGAAACTTCAGATTGAGGAGTAGAAAACGATAGAAAGGTAGGTGATATTTTAACATACAAAAAATCAGGCTAGTGAACATTTCTCACCTACTTGATGAGGATACCAACTGAAAATTTTGTGAATAGACATTTTCTTGGTTGTTGTGGAATTGTGTATGTGCATCTCTCTTTCTCTCTCAATGAGCGTAGAAATATGTTCTTCCATGTTGATTGTTTTTTATTTTCTCATGGTGCAGTCTTACCAAATTTGATCAAGTTCTTTCTGACTGAAATTCTATTTCAGGATGCTTTAGAACACCTTGCCTCTATTGATCCAATTGATTTGTGCAAAGAAGCAAAACTCGAATTGTGTCGAGCTACAAGAGATCTGAGAAGCTGTGGTCGCTATGTTCAACATGTCCTGACCTCATGTCAACATGCAACCCTATGTGCAGAATGCAGACAGAAATGTGACATGTGCCCAATATGCAAGACTGCAATACCAAGGAGTGGCAACATCTTTCGGTTGCGCTTGTATGATCAATGCTTGGAGGCTGGTCTCATTCCTAAGGAGCATGCTGATCAGTTTCAGCAAAGAGGAGAAAAACATTCAACAGTTGATGTGCAACGATTGTATTCTTTGTTTGATGTTGCTGTGGAGAACAATTTGGTTACCTTGATTTGTCACTGTATCCTTTTCAAAAGTTTGTTTCTTTCTTATTATACTGTTGCCACTTTTCCTTTTTTTTTTTTCTTTGGTTGTGTGTTTGATGGGGGTGGGGAACGAAGAAGGTGGTTGGGTTCCTGAAAGGAACAATACTTTGATCTCCTAGTGCTGAATGTTGCCATTTTCTCTTAATTTAGGGCACTATTGTCTACATGGCACTGTAAGTCACTAAGTCCTGGGTCCTTCCTTTTCATTCTTATTTCTTAGTTTCCAAAAGCCGTTTTCTTGTATGTTGTGTTGTCCTATATACTTGTAGATATCACTGATGTATGTATGGATGAAAGTGCTGTGTCCAGTGATCCTGTTGTGGCCATCCTCTTGGATGAAGTTGTTGTGACAGAATGGTGCAAGAGGGTATTCAAGAGCATCTTAGCAGATCTGCATTCAAAATGTATTTTACCAACCACCAGACCATGGGAAACATTATTTTTTAATTATGTTTACTTTCATTATTGTCTTAATTTAAGTTTGTATTGGTATTTGATGTAGACAAAGTTGAAGTGAAAGAGATGACCAGAAATTCCACATCGTTGCTAAAACCGATGCTACTGCTGAGTGGCTTAGCACATGTGCTTGATACTTTGGATGCATCTTTTCAAGGGACAGAGTCTCCGCAACTTGAGGAGCTGCATCATCTTTCTGAAAATGTCTTAAGAGCAAAACAGGTACAGATGTTATCCATGGAACTCTTAAACTGAAATGGCTTGAGTCAATACATCAGTCTACTACAAATTCCTGCTTGTTGGTAATATCTTCGAGTTCTGTGTTCTGAACCTAGGAGGATCTGGGAATTAAGGGCTGAAATCTCGTAGAATTTATATGAAAAGAGTTAGTGCTTAGTATCGGGATGGTGGGAAGGGTAAAAAGGGAAAGGCAAAGAGAGAGTTGATTTATAAAATTTTGTCTTGCTGAACGAATAGCAGAGTCTGTTTAAAAGGCAGCTGTACCCGTATGGCCGTATCAATACTTCAGAACAGGGGTCACGGTTAAAGCTGTATAAAATGTGGTTGCACATCTTGTGCCCTTTCTTGTCAATTCTTAATCCAGTCAAGTTTGACAGTCTAACCTTCTCTTTTCTCTAACAACTCTGAAACTTTTAATAAATTTTGTATTGATCAGTTGTATTATCCATTTCCACTACGCCTTATAATTGTGAATATTTTATGTGTTGTTACCAATGTAATTTGGCTATATGCTGACAATTTTATTCTTTTATATAGGCACATCCCAATATCTAAGTTTCCTGAATTGTTGTTCTCTTCTGTCATGTAATATAGTGCTAAACACATATAACCAACTGAAATTGCAAATCCAAACTAGATTCCACATACAAAAATACTGTAGCAAACTTATATAAAATGTACACATGTATATATGTGCATATTTATGGATTTGTTCATTTAAATTGAATTGGGAGAATGTGTTGCTACACCGGCCATTGATCAGGCATCATTTTTGGTCCCGCAAAATTAAAAAACATATTTGTGTTATTTAGTCTGATTTAAGCCTGTCAATATCTTTTGCTATGCTTACATCCTCACAAACATAAACTTTATTCAAATAGGTATGCAACTTTTGAATCATTTGAGCCATTGATGTTTTATCTCTGAAAAGACAAATTTGTGTGTCAAGAACAACTAGTGTAACATATGTCTTCTGCTAAATAAAACATGAGAAACACATATATCAAATCAAACTGAATAATGTAAAATTTTGGGTGGGACCTAACTGCATTAATGTCTGTATGTCTTTGTGTGTGTGTGTGTGTTTAGGGGGGGGGGGGGGGGGGGGAGAGAGAGAGAGAGAGAGAGAGAGAGAGAGACCTCAGCATGTATAAAACACACAGAGGCCTCTCACCTAGGCTCTAGGGGACACTAACCACCTAGGCATTATTGCTAGAGTTTTTGACTAAGCGAAAGAGAGAGAGAGAGAGAGAGAGACCTCACCTTGTATAAAAGACAACAAAGGCCTCTCACCTAGGCTCTAGGGTTCACTCACCACCTAGGCATTATTGCTGGAGTTTTGACTGCATATAGATATCATAACAATGTCTTTGTGTAGGTGGTCCTCTCCTATCTTCCTTTGGAGTTGACAGATTGAATCTTTTGCATGTTGATTGTTTAGTTTTTATGTCCTTGATTCACCTTTTCTTTTATTCTCATTGTGCATATTCTTAAGCTTGTTGGTGGGGGTTTTCCATTATAGCTGCTAAGGTAATGATTGAATGATAATTTTTTTGTTTGCAGAAATGTTTTTTTTTTTTTCATGAGGACTTGGGTGATGAATTATATCTGATACCTTTTTTTATCAACAGATCACAATTGTTTCATTGAAATTGACAGTTTTCACTTTCTTCTCTGATCTTTTCCCCTCTTTGGTATCTTTTTGTGATTTCTCCAGCATTTGGAAGTTATGGTATGGTGCATAAGGCATCAGTTTCTTGAGCACATGCCTTCACGTTATTCAACTATCTCCTTATGGCGCTCCACATTTCATGAAAGAAGAACTGCTGCCATGAGACGCTGTTGGCCCGAATTCATGTGTAGTGATACTGAAGCTGCACAGCCAGGATCTACTTTGTTCATAGAGGATGCGTTGTCAAATCTTGTGTTGGAACAAGGACATGAGGGATCTGGAGAACTTGAAGTTGCATGTCTTCTGAAAGATCCCAGCTCATCATTGTCAGTTGAGGAAGCATCAGGAATCTACCCATTTGAGAACTTGCGAGCTGCTATTGATATGCTTTTCCTACGAGGAAGCTCTGATCTACTTGTTGCAAAGCGAGCCATCGTATCCTTAAAGCTTGTAGCCCCAAATTTCTCTCTGACACCGTCTTCTGATTCCTTAACCTAAATGCAGCTGCTGTACTACTTGTTTGATCTTTATTGGACAATACCTGATGGAGAATGGAGAAAAGTGATTGATGATTATGCTAATACTTTTGGCATTGGAAGTCACTCTGTGGTAGAATCTTTGACATTCTATCTTTTGGATGATGACAAAGAGGCAGCTTTGAAGGTATAAATTGTTTCTTTTAGTGGTTATTGTGGAACTTTCTTGGATAGGTAGTTAAGTATTATTTTCTTGCATACGGCCAAGAAAAAGTGAAAAAAAAAAAACGTTTTTTTTAAGACAAAAAAACATGTTTTTTTCACATTTTTTTCCGTTTTTTGTTTTAGTTGTTTTTCATGTTTTTTAAAGGCCAGACAGACTGCTTGTTTTCATTGTTTTAATTTTTATTTGTTACTTATCTACTCATTTTTTATGTTGCCTTATTTGTTTCTTGTTTATTTTATTTTTTTCGTAATTTTTAGGATTTGTAAAGTTTTTAAAAAAAATACCCTTTTTTTCTTGTTTCTCCCCTTTTTCAAGCTTGCTGTGTTATATCTGAGAAAAACCTTGCTGTTTAAAACCCAAAAATGATATTTGTGACTATATTCAAGAGGCAACAGGTTGTACTTGACATTGAGCATACTGGTGCGCATCTATATGGTTGAGATATGTTTCCCAATTGATTTTATTGTAGTGAACTATGGTTTCTTATACTTGTTCATCCTTTTGTTGTCACATTTCTAGTTACCTCTTCTTTTGTCATCTATACATTCGCAGGAAGCTTGTCGACTTCTACCTGAAATTGCCGGTCCTGGCACACATCCAAAGGTTGCTCAGGTTTTGCTGGAAAGGCAAATGCCAGATGCTGCTTTGATGGTTTTACGCTGTTCAGGACATGATGGTTTGAGTCCGCTTGCTAATTCTGTGCATGAGGCAACTTCTTCGGTCCCACTTCATGTAGCTGTAACTGCTGTTCGTGTTCGAATTGAGTGTGGTCTCTTGACTCAAGCTTTTATGTACCAAAGAAGGCACTGTTCAAGGCTAAAGGAAGAGCAAGTGCAACATAAATCTGCTTCAGTATCTGCGAAGAATCTTGAAAGAAACTATTATGACTGGAAACACCAAATGGAGATTTTGGTAACAGAGATGTGTTTTTTGTGTATGCGAAGGAACTTGGTGGATAGAATGATCGAATTACCCTGGAATGTTGATGAAGAAAAGTGTCTACGCAAGTGCCTCCTCAGCAGTGCTCTTGAGGACTTGTCATCAAACTCTGGTAGCCTTCTTGTTGTGTACTATCTCCAGGTATTTTTGAGAACGTCTCTCTTATTTGGTGGGTAGTTTTTATATGACTAGGTGTTAAACATGGTCATGGGTTTGGATGCCTGATTCATCTGTATCTTCTTGACACTTTGGCCATTGCTAATTATCTATGTGGAACCTGTCATATCATTAAATTGGAAGTATGGGGCTCTTTAAGTCACTGCAATGATGTCTTCATGAAAGTAAGGGTGAACCATTGCTTGTGGGTCCACATAAATGAGTTACCCCTCACCTTAGGGGCCTTTTCTTGGTGTCCAATACCTCCAACTCCCCCGTCTTATTGACCATATCAAAAGAACGAAGTGTTCAACCAAAAGTTGACGTCATATCAAATGTAAAATGTCCATCAATTTTCTTTAAATCTTTGTCATCTTATGATATACATGAGATGCTAACGCCCCGTATGGCTGACCTTATGTCCAAGATGGGGGTTTCATGTCCTTGGTTCTTAATTGTGTTTTGTCTTAACTGGCCATTTTTCGCCCAAATGAAATTTTTTTCCATGAGGCACCTAAAAGTGGCCTATGGTTGGTTTAAGGTGTTGGACAAACAAGTCACATTCTTGAGGCAGTGAGCACTGCTTGTCATGAACTGTAAATTCAGGCTTTTTCTGGGCATATGTACCTCAAGAACTGCACAATCAGGAAGGTAGACAACCATGATAATGTGTTGGATCTCAGCTTTGTCTAAGTCGTTCACTCATGAGTTGGCTCTTCATGACAATTCTGGTTGCCATAGATGGGCGGCTTCCTTTTTCCCCCTTTATCCTAACTGCACTTGTTTTTGTCAAACACATTATTTGATAATAATTTTCAAAATCTGTAACAACAGGCATCAATTTTGCCATTATGCTCATTGGTGTATTTCTTTTCTTGATATTTCAGCGGTGCCGGTATATTGAAGCATATGAGGTTGACTGGATTCTCAGGAATCTTGAGGAGAGTATGATCTCAAAGAGTATTGACAAAGAAAACATATCAAAGATAAGAACAATAAGTCAATGGAGAACTGGTCTTGTGGTAAGATTTCCTTATTCTTGCAGACTAACTCAAGTTTGACTAGATGGCAGCTGGGGAATAGTAGTCAGCTGTTCTCCAAGCTCCATCAGATTGATGGAATTTATGCTTCATTGTAAGGGGTCACTCCCTTTGTATGTTTAATTTACACAGACATAAAAAAATATGGAACAACTAATATGTAACAATGAGGGCAATGTAGGTGAGACCAAGCATCAAGACTCCACAATAGCTGCTGAACTTTGTAGATATAACACTTCAATTCTCTTGACGTTCTTTTTATATTTCTTGAGATGCTGTCCACACTCTGCAATTGCAGCTGGGAGCATTTTTGTGTGTTTTATGTTGCATATGGATTTATCTGTTTATAGTGAATCACCTGAATGAACATTCTGATGATAGCATGTTTCGTTCAGCTGAATTTTTCCTTGTAAAATACCTTTTATTGTGCATACGTTGGTAGAATTCTTGAAACGTTTTCCAGTAGGAAGGCCCTAGTACGTTTGAAGGAAGTCAAGTGGTCAGACTTGGTAGGCAACCGTTTGACTGTACTATTTTTGTAGCATTAAACTTAAGAATGCAATCATAAAATGGAAAAAATTACCATATCATAGTTCACAGAGCTGGAAATAGAGAGATAGTTTAATTTACTATTTTGAACCATTAAAACTAATAATGCGACCATAAAAAGGAGAGTTGCCATATGGAGAAAGAGAGAGAAAGAGATGCATCTAACTGATTGATTAGGTGAAGGAAACAAAAGGCTTTGGGGGCCTATGGGCTTTAATACAATACTTAGCATACTTGACATTGATTGATTGGTGTATGCATTTTTCCACACTTGACTCACACATATGAGAGCATAAACAGTTCCAGAACATCATTTCATTCAAAGGGATGTCAAGGTTGAATCCCGATGTGGGTACTCCTTGTTGGCCATCCACAAAACCTAATATCAATACTAGGAAAATTTGGTTGCATTTCTTGGATTCTTCGTCTTGACCTTTGAACTAAATGTTAAGAAAGCCATCAACATGATCCTTAATTTTGTTTTTTCACTTGTCTATATTTACATGTGCGAGTTCTATGGATCATTCATTAGCAATATAAGTTTTCTCAAGTGTTACTGTTATTTTCTTATACCTCATCCACCTTTCAGGAGAAATGTGTTGACTTGCTTCATGAGGTGCAACGTCAGCAGTTGAAAAGTGGTAGCGTCACTGATGTTGTCTCACTCATTCACAAGGATACTGGCTTCTCTGGAAAAAATGACTTATTTGGCACTCCGCAAGTATCAAAAGGCTTGCTAGTTGCTTCTTCAGTTCCATCTGTCATTTTTCCACCAGATGTTACCCCTCTATCTTCTGTGAAAGCAACTGTTCCTGACACTTATTCTAGACTACCAGAGGCTAGTAGTGGTACCTTGCTGGATTCCAGTGGGCCTCAAGCATCGGCTGCTCTTTATAGGCAATCACCTGCCTCTGGAAATCCAAGTTTTCTTAGTCGCATAGGTTCACCTGCTCTAGATAGAGCGTCCGAGCCAAGATTCAAGTGTAACTTAGACCTTAATCTCTCAAGCAGCAAAACTAGAGCTATTGATGGTGTTCCTGAAAGATATAATCTTGCTAATGACTTCAATTTATTGAAAGACAGTAACAGACGCACATCAAGGTTCTCATTTATTTTTTCAGAGAATCCTTCACGGCACACTGAGAAGATATTATATGCTGCCGATCAAAACGGCTTTGGATATCAACCTGAAAATTCCCTTCCATCTTTATTGAATGGCACTACTCCTGCGAGCTGCTATCACTCACCAGAAAGTGAGCTTCCAGGCAGTGATGACAGGGCTAGCATGCCAAGTGGATACACAGCAGACAAAGACAAAGCCCGCTTCTCGGATTCATTAATTTCTGGAAAGAGGCTTTTTCAGGTTGAAGCTGTTGAGCTGTATGATGAGTGAGTATGCGTATCGGGTTGATCTAGCCTTTTTCCCTTTATTTCAATTGAAATTTTGGTTGCTATCAATTGTCTCTCTTCTGTACTCTGATTTAAATTTTCCAATTTGGCTACTGCAGGGATGTTGGTGATGCAGCATTGTCGAGTGTTGATCGTGCTCCAAGATGGAGGTCGGACGAAACTAGTGAAGATGAAGACGATCCAACCTTAACAAGGAATACGTTTGGAACCCCTGCAGCAACACCTGCAAGGGAAAGAAGAGGAAGAAGAAGAAGTTACAGAGCAATATAGAAAGGTTACCGCTTCCTAATGCTGTAGCCCACGAGACCATTTTTGTAGATTGCTTCACTCGTTTCCTTCGCGGGGAAGGGCCGATTCTTGGCTGCATAATTTTCCTACATGTACTAATATCAAGGGTATGTAATGTACGTGCTTTGAAGAGCCATTGAAATAGATAAAATCACGTGGTTGGAACCGCGAGTCGGTATGATCTACAAGCTCCCGTTCTTTGGATCCAAAAAAGGTTGGAGTTCAAACGATGAAAATCTGTTACACCCATGTGACCATGTGTGGAAATCTTCACCTTCATGGCATCAGATTCAAATTATGAGAAGATAAAGGTGCAATTAAAACAGTCTCAAGATTCATGTTGGTCAGCTTTAGCACCTGAAAATAGCAAGACAGACCGTGTTAATTATGATTTAAGCTTTTAAGGCCATGAAATATCTCCTCATTTCTTGTCATTTTTAGAGCTTAAGGTTGCTAGTGAAGAGAGGATCTGAGTGAAGAGTGGTGTATTCATCAACTAAAGTGTCATAGATATGAAAGATATACCATTTACAGTCGTGGGAGTCAAACTGACTACATCCTTCTGCGGCAAGTTATTTATTTATTTATTGCTTGAAGAAACCACAATTGGTTTAAGAGACTTATTAGTTATTCTGGATCCTGAGATCCTGTGATTAATGTGTCCACTCTCAGATCCTACGCAAGGCTAGATTTATGCGAGGTTGGGTAAGCCACCATTATACTAAAAGGCTCTAGTGAAAGTGATAGTGATGTGGCTGGAAATAGTATAATGCATCTTTCCATCCTCTAAATAGACTACTAGATGTAATGTGCTGCATGTGACAATGGAGATCAGGAATCACGTCTTTATCTAAATAAAGATTTTGAACGACATCGCCATGACGGTCGCTGCTATAAGTGCGAATAAATTTCATTGTTCAGGCATGGTGTCCTCAAAAACAAAAAATGAAAGACATCCCAAAAAAAGGCTGTGAGGATTAAACCTGGGAAGTTCAGCATTCTACTAATCATGGCATTTTTTTCTCCGCTTTCCAGCAGTATGATTGTTGCAACTTACACAGTATGTTTTTTTCTTTTTTCTTTTTTATTTTGATAGACAAATTGGTGTCAGACGGATTATTATCAGATATACCAACAAGAAACACGATGCTAGGAAAATCCAAAGACCATCTTAATATCTGCTTGCTTGCCGTATAATCTTGTAATTGTTTTAGTAGAGAGATTATATTAAAGTTTGACAGTTGCCAAGCTTTGTTGTGGTTACCCAGTAGTTGCACAATCATTAATAAATTAAGTAAACTTTGCTCCCCGTTTAACATCCATATCAATTATTCTCAAAAGAAAGGTACAGGTAGTTTACTCTTTATTCATCGATTCCAAATGCTCGATGATCGCAACACTTCTTTAATTAAATGGAAGTTTAAAATTTGAGTTTACCTTTTGCCTGCCACTTTCAAAAAGGACAATCTTTTGTGATTTTTTTTTTAAGTTAAAGGCACACCTTTTATGAAAAACATCACATAAGGGCTTGAAGTGAACTTTTATTAACTTGAAAAGTTGTAGAGAGTTGTAGAGTTCAGATGTATTACTTTATATGACTAAATTACATTTGTACAATATCAGTTAAATAGAGTTTACTTCAAGCCTTTATGTGACAGTTTTGTGAAAAATGTGGTTCTTACTAAAAGAATTTAAAAAAAGTCTCTATCTTTTAAATCTCAAGGCAAATGTGAACAAAAGTACAAAAAACTGTCCGGACCAGATCCACGGTTTCAACCGAGTAGGAAGTCTTTAATTTCATACCAAATCCAAATAATTGGATTGGACACAGATCTGGGTTCAATATACTCAATTCCTTGACACCAGACCTGAGATCGGCTTGAACTTAAAAACCCCAGATCTCATCTCATCCTAGGATTTCAGATTCATAGTTTTTCAATCTAAAACTAATTTTAAAACCATAGATTTAAAATCAACTGTTTGTCTAAATCATAGCCACAAATATCGTTTTCAGGTTTTAGACATTGAGGTTTTGTATGGGTATAACACGATAAAGTTATTTTTTACGAGAACATTTTGGTAAAATTTAAAACTATTAATTTCACCAAGAAAAAGAAAGGCGGCCAAAATATTATAAAAATAAAATCAAGCAACTAAAAACTGAAAAAAACACAGAAAAATGTGAAAAAACGTGAAAAAATGGGAAAACAAAAATAAAACGTATAATTTTTTTTTTTTGCTTTTGACATTTTTTTTTAAATTGTGTTTTTTCGCATTTTATTCAGCTGATCAATTTTTAACGTTTTAAACATGCTTTTTACTAATACGCATTTTCTGTGAGTTTAATGCCGATTGCGTCTGTCACTATAGCACTTTTCCTACATTTTATTTAGCCTCTTCTTCAGCTGTCTTTATCTTGTGGACTTATTTGTTGCATCTGTCATTCTCGTTTGATGTTTGTCTTTTCTTTTCAACAGTTGTTTCCACTATGATATCGTCATCCTAAATTAGATGTTCATCTGTGTTTGTTAGTAGAATTTTCACCTTTAGCTACACGTTAATAGTTTGGTCCAATAGCTGAGCCCCGGGTGTGTGTTGATGTGGGCAGTTGCCCACACCAGCCCTCAGTATTTCCTTATTTTTATGTTGGCAAATTTAAATGTTTTTTTATTCATTTCAATGACCTTCAGGATATAGAAACTTCTGAAAGACTGCCCCCTCTACCAAACTTTTCTAGCTCCGCCAATGGTTTGGATGCAATTTTTCACCTGTCTAACTTGTTTTCAGTGAAGGTAACCCTAAGTATGAATGTTTGTGCCCAAGAAGTTAAGATTTAATATTTGATGTGTAAATAGAGTGTTATAAGTTGAAAATAGTTTTAGCTCATAATTTTATCATATAAGTTGAAGGGAGTGTTTGGATGACATTTTAAAACCAGATTTTGGAGGTAAAACTCGGTTTTTGCCTCCAAAATCAAGTTTTTTTAGTATTTGCATGCCATCAAAACTGAGTCTGAAGAAAACCAGGTTTTGCAGGGAATGATCCTTTAGATTATTCAAAAACATTCAAAAATCAAGTTTTGAATGTGTCACTCAAACAAGAAAAACAGAGTTTCTAAAACTCATTAAAAAACATGGTTTTCATAAAGCCTAGTTTTTACAAAACTGCGTTACTCCCTCGAAAAAAAATTCATAAATCAAGTATGAGGCTTTCACATTAGTTGAAATTGATGCTGGTTGAATTTGAAAGGGATCGAACCAGAAAAATGTATTAGCAAACGACTAACAGGTGGGGATTAGCCTAAAGCATTGATCTTCTAACTATTCAAGAACCAGACAACTTTTTGAAATAAATGCCAATAAAAAGAAGAAAGAATCATCACACATGAAGGCAAACTGCTTGAAACATGGCGAAAAGGTAGGTCCATATGAGTGAGATTCATTTTTGCAGACGTAGAGAAGTAGTCCTCCTTCTCTATAAAACAAGGACGGACCAATTCCCCAAGCATGATCTTTCCCCTGCTTGAGCTCACCACCTCTGCAGCCATGCTCTTCCCAGTTCCGCGATTCCGACTCTGCTTCTTTTTCTTCTTCGTTTTCTTCCATGCTGTGAACTCACAGAATCTGCCCGGGAAATGGGACCTCCTCATGGAGAACGCCGGAATCTGCTCCATGCACACGGCCGTCACCCGCTTCGGCACCGTCGTCCTCCTCGAGCGCACTAACAACGGCCCGACCCAGCTGAAGCTCCCCGGCAACAAGTGCCGCTTCGACCCCAACGAGCGCGTCCTCAAGCGCGACTGCTACGCCCACTCCGCCCTTTACGACCCCGCCACCAACCGCCTCCGCCCGCTCAGGATTCAAACCGACACATGGTGCTCCTCCGGCCAGTTCCTCCCCGACGGCACCCTCCTTCAGACCGGCGGAGACTTTGACGGATTCCGAAAAATCCGGCAATTCCGGCCCTGTCCGGCGGACCAGCTCTGCGACTGGGTGGAGCTGAACCACACGGAGCTCGAATTCGGAAGATGGTATGCGACCAACCAACTGTTGCCTGACGGGAGGGTCATAATCATCGGCGGCAGAGCTGCGCACAGCATCGAATTCTATCCCTCGAGTCTTCCCCTGGTTCAATTTCCGTTCTTAGCGGAAGTTCAAGATCCACAGATGGATAATCTGTATCCCTATGTACATTTACTACCCAACGGGCACCTGTTCATATTTGCCAATACCAGGTCTATATTGTATGACTACGCCTCGAATCGCATTCTTCACGAGTATCCGAAATTGGAGGGCGGGCCGCGGAGCTACCCGTCGGCGGGATCGTCCGTGATGCTGCCGATCACCGCCGCCTATGGGCACACCAGGGCCGAGGTCCTCGTCTGCGGCGGCGCGGCCTACGGCGCCTTCATCAAGAACGACGTCGACTCGCCCACGCAGGGAACGTGCGGCCGCATCGTGGCGACTGACTTGAAAGCCTCGTGGCAGCTGGAGATGATGCCGTCCGGGAGGATCATGGGCGACATGGTGATGCTCCCCACCGGCGAGGTCCTCATCATCAATGGCGCGCAAACCGGTTCTCAGGGCTTCGATAAGGCGTCGAATCCCTGCCTGAACCCTGTTCTTTACCGGCCGGACGCCGTGCTTGGGCTGAGGTTCATGACCTTGACGCCTACCACCGTGCCGCGAATGTACCACTCGACGGCAGTGCTTTTGCCGGACGGTCGGGTTCTCGTCGCCGGCAGCAACCCCCATTATTCCTACAAGTTCAACGGGAATTTTCCGACGGAGCTCCGGCTGGAGGCATTCTCTCCGGAGTATCTATCCCCCGACCGCGCGAACCTCCGGCCACTGGTGCTCGAGGCCCCGGAAGAAGTGCGCTACGGGGCCGGCTTCACGGTTGTAGTGGAGACGGCGATTCCGGTGGTGTCGGTGGTGGAGGTGAACCTCGCTAGCGCGCCCTTTGCGACGCACTCGTTCTCCCAGGGGCAGAGGCTCGTGAAGCTGGCCGTATCCCCCGCCGTGCCGATGGCCGGCGGCGGGCGGCTGAGGTACACCATCTCCTGTACAGCACCGCCGTCCGCGAACGTGGCGCCGCCAAGCTACTATATGATGTTTGCAGTCAACCAGGGAGTGCCGAGCGTCGCCAAGTGGGTCCGAGTCAGCCATTGAGATGAACAGGAAGCTGTGATCCATGGCGACTGTAGAAATTATCAGTCACTTTGGACTTTGGAGTGACGTCCATTACTGCGAAGAATCGCGTCCCCATGCATTTGTCACCTTTCTTAATAATGATTGCAACTTCTACATAAATAAATCCTCTGTACTATGTGTCCTAGGTGCAATCTATCTAAAATGTTCATGCTAAATGCACCAAGTAAGACTGTCCATTTGTATTCACAATTTCATATATGTACGTTTAATTACATCCAATTCAAACTAGTAAACTGCAAATTGAATAGAAAAACTATATTTTATTTCAATTTTCAATGTTCAAAAATTGCATCAATTTTTTTTAAGTAATGTGGCGCCAGAAATTTTTTACTAAGGAAATATTCTTGAAAATATGTGGATCCATGTGAACAAATAACCAAACATGCATTTCTTGTTAAGGAACAGGCTCTTAAAGAAATCAATCACGTTAATGGACCTCTCTCTCTCTCTCTCTCTATATATATATATATATATTACGGGCAATTGCCCACACATGCTTACATGTGTCCTTTGCCACCAAGAGATCCATAGCACAATCCATACATGCCAACATCTAGAGAGAGAAAGAAATAAAGAGTGAGAGAGAGGGGTCATATTGTGGGTGTATATATATATATATATATATATATATATATATATATATATATATATATATATATATATATATATATATATATATATTACGGGCAATTGCCCACACATGCTTACATGTGTCCTTTGCCACCAAGAGATCCATAGCACAATCCATACATGCCAACATCTAGAGAGAGAAAGAAAGAAAGAGTGAGAGAGAGGGGTCATATTGTGGGGTTCATTGGTCCTCTTTATCACATATATATATATATATATATATATATATATATATATATATATATATATATATATATATATATATATATATATATATATATATATATATATATATATATTACGGGCAATTGCCCACACATGCTTACATGTGTCCTTTGCCACCAAGAAATCCATAGCACAATCCATACATGTCAACATCTAGAGAGAGAGAGAGAAAGAAAGAGTGAGAGAGAGAGGGGTCATATTGTGGGGTTCATTGGTCCCCTTTATCATATATATATGTATATATATATATTACGGGCAATTGCCCACACATGCTTACATGTGTCATTTGCCACCAAGAGATCCATAGCACAATCCATACATGTCAATATCTAGAGAGAGAAAGAAAGAAAGAGTGAGAGAGAGGGGTCGTATTGTGGGGTTCATTGGTCCCCTTTATCATGCATATTTCATTATCTTAAAAAAAAAGGTACGAGGACCAAATGATAGTTCCAGCCTAGAAAAAGTTAAACATCCATCCATTGGAGATTTTGGATAGGCATATGCATTACTTTAGTTTTATATTTCTCTTATTTTGAGTTTCCTTGTGACATGGTAAAAAAGCTTTGTCAAGGACCAGCAGGTCATTCAAAAGTGTGTGATATACATTCAAGTACTTCCACAAGGTGTCTCTGGCTGCCAATATCTTCACATGCAGTACTCATATGTTATATGGAAAATGTACCACACCTTTCTCAATCCAAATAGCCTTTGTTTTTTCTCTCGATCACTAACTTTATAGAAAGTTCAACGGGGAATATTTAATGAAAAAAAGGAGATAAAGAACATGCTAGATTGAAGGAGTAATTCAACTTTGTCTTCTATGTCATAGAGGAGAAGATACCCAAAAGAAATTGAAACCTTTTTTTTGTCCTTTTTTTAAAGTTCAAACTGCTTCCGTATCAAACTAATGACCGAACTTTCACTTACTTGCCAATCCGACCACCTATGTTAGGACCCCAGGGTACTTCCATGTTGTATAAGTGTATCTTTTGCCCATATGTAAAATTAAAGTATATAAAGCTAATTCTTTTTTTTTTCCTCTCTCTCACTCTCTCATCACAATTTAATATAAACATGCTTGACAAGGACCCATCTCAAACTTAGGCTTGGATTTGCTTAGAATTATATAAATTAATTTTACCTAGAGAATAACATATTTGCAATTAACAGCTTTACTTTTTTAGTTCTTTTGCATTTGTAAAAGGAAATAGTTAACCATAGGTTTAGCATGTCCAGCCGGAAACTACTTTTTATTTGGCTATTCTAAGGGAGTTTAAAACATCTCCTTCTTTTCCCCTACCCTTAAAGTTTAGGAATGCTTTAGTGTAACACATCCACCGTTTGTAAGCTATAAAGGTAGCGCCCACAAAAATCAAACTAACGATAGATTGAGTTTTTACCGACTCGCTAGCGACCAGCTATGCTATGCTACGTCCTTTGTGAGAGCACAACACTTTTTATTTATGCGCCAACCTTTTCAACGAATCTTACAGGTGGCCACTCGAGCTTTTGATTGACAGAATAACTTTCTTTAATGTGACATCTTTTAGTAAGTTCCTTTCGTAACATGCTTGTAATTATATATGACGAACATCAAGGCGATGACCCGGCCAAGCTCAAGAAAGAGATTTGAACAATTTTCTTCATTACTTAAAAGTTTGGGTAGCCGAAGAAGTCACCTTTTTGAAAAAAAAGACAAAAATTGCCCAATAAAATAATAGTTCTCTTCCAGCCCCAACCATAATCATTTCGAAAGCCATTTAATCAGAACACTACGAATGATTCAGCAACTTCTGCTAAAGAAAGTCTATCAGAAATGAATGGTTTACAATTTTTTTTTTCTTCCTTTGAAGATTGCCTTCAACCAATTCCATTCTATTGGCAAGAATGTTATTTGGAGGCCATTTACTGCTGAGCTTTTCAACCTCCAAAGATCCCAGCAAGTTTTCCAACAGCAAATTTTCAGGAAAGGAAGTGATTCTGTCAATCCAACTGACATCTGATATAATTTTGCGGTTGCAAGATATACCATATGCAGCATTCCATAATTTAGCTTTCTTGTTTGTTGTGCGGGCTAGTGGAGAGCCACATATGGGCTGATGTGGGCAGTTGCCCACACCACAGCTTCTCAATTTTTTTTCATTTTTACATTAAGATCGTTAACTGCCCACATCAGCTTCTCCATTTTTTTTCATTTTTACATTAATAACATTTAATATTTACTTTGTTATACATATAAGTGCCCCTTCATGTATAAAAACCTGCGAATCAGTGTCCCTCCAAAAAGTTTTTCTGCTTCCGACACTTGCATACCTTTCTATTGAAGAGACCTTCTACCCAAAGCTAGAGAAACCCCATCCCTCTATTTCCTTTTTCCCACCCTCAATCCCTCATGTTGCCACTTGAACTGGACGTATGGATCGGATCCGAATAGGATATATCCTTAATTGTATCCACTTTTTTGGATATTTACAAATTCAAATAAGGGAAAGTCATACTTAATCCGCATCTGAAATCCAATTTTTATATGTATATCCGAATCCGAATTTTGCCAATTTTCAAAATTTAATAGCATTAGATACATGATATTTGTCTAAAAATGAATCTGATCTGAATTCGATCGGATATTTATGTATATGTGAATCCAAATCTGAATCCAATCGGATGCCATTTAGTGAATCTAAATCCGATTTGACTTCTTAATCGAATATTAACTTTTTTTCCATATTCGATTTTTTCTGATCGGTTCGGTCGGATATCCGATTCAAATCGGATATATAGACATCCCTACATGGACGTGGGGACATAAAAGAAAGGTTCCTATCAACTTGTTCCCACTTAAAATAATAAGCTCATGAACATGGTCTTACTTCACCATCAAGAAATCACGAAACAAAACCTCATCTCCAAGTTTAGCTCAAAAACAATGTTCTATTTGAAACCTAAAGACATTCCAGATTCAACCAAATTTTGCATTCAAACTTATCCTTTTTGAACCGGTGAAGACGTACTTTATAGTGCCCAAGGCATTTCTTCCACATTTTCCTCACCTCTTGTCGCTATCTACACTTACTCTCTTCTCATCATAAAACTGTTAAGCGCCATATTATAGTGTGAAAAGTAATATTTCACCACTGATTGAGCCATCTCCGTTTATACGTGCACGTAAACCAGGTCTTAAGCTCTTAAAGCACTTGAATAAAACCCGGGTGAGGAATGCGTTTCCGTCTGAAACTCCAAGTAACACATGGTCCTTTGTGTAAGACAAATTTGCATTCAATTTCAAAGAGTTCCTACGCTTTTGCCAAGCTTAGTAGTCCCATATATAGCCACCAAAAATATTATTTGTTTATTCATAAATATATATAAATATAATATCATACTCTGAAATACTGCTTGTCGCCTTTTACTTGATGAAGAGAAAGTTGCATTTAATTTTGAAGAGTTCCCACGCTTTTGCCAAGCCTCGTCATCACTTGGGCACCGAAAAAAATTATTTGTTTATTCATTATATATCAATATAAATGTCATACTGTACCATGCTGCTTATTTCTTTTTGTTTCATGAAGGACATGCTATTTCTTTCTTAGGCTGAAAACCTATTCTATATTAAAAAGAATGAAAAGTAAAGCACATTTTCCGAATCGAAACCAATGCATTCTCTGTGGGCTTGAAATTTTGAATTCAAAGGTGAGTTTTCATTGTAAGAGAAACTTTTAGCTTTTCGCAATTTCTCCCATGCTTTACATTGTTTAAAAATATTAATCAATACCTTAAGGAAAATTCCTTAGATAAAGCTCAATACTACCACTTTCAAACGCCTCTTCAGCCGTTACTCTCACATTAAGACTAAAGTTTGGAACAGTAGCATAAAAATATGCACGTGTATACATATAGGAAAGTTGGTAAAAACCAGGAAATTAATTAACAAAATATTTTTTTCTTTTGAAATCTAACCTTATAAATGATCTTAAGAGTGAATTTGATGAGAAGCATATATTAAGTTAGCTGTTTGCTTACTTAAATAATGTTCTTTTAATAGTTAAAAATGAATGGCTCTTATAACATCAAAATTTTGGTAGTATTAAGATCAATTTTTATACAAAAACGACTTGAAATAAAGTATGATTGATATTAAATTTGCGTTTATAAACGCATTAGAAGGATTATTTTTGGTATAAAATAAGTTTTAACATCAATTTAGGATGTCTAGTTTTTATCACTTACCCAAGTGGTATATAGATACACATTAGACCACCTGGGTAACAGACAAAAAAACCAAACCTCTTAAATTTGTGTTTTAAATGTTCTAGATTCTGGTCATTTATAGCAATAGGATTTCAGGAAGTTCTGATCATTTATAAGAGACGCCCATTTTTTCACCATAACCTTAACATTAATGATAAAGTACCTCTCCCCTTAAACAGAACACAAGGCCTCGTGTTAGGCATCAAATGGTTGGGGAAAACCTTAGCACCTCATATTAATTTATTTCTCTCCATATAAAGCGGGCAACGTATGTTTGAAAAGTGCAAAATATTGTTACGAATATATATATATATATATATATATATATATATAATTTTCACATTTGGTGAGTCATTGAAAGTCTTGTTGTCAGGTCGATTTTGTTCCGGACTTTCGATGATTGTTCCAGACGATATTTCTGCTCGGAAATGGTTGGCTCCCGATCGCCAATCGCCAGTGGTGCCCTAATCAGTAGTTAGGGAATATGGCTGTTCAAAGACCCATTTTTTGTTGTACAAAGTCACAAATTTTGATTAATAAAAGATGCGGGCCTAACCCCCCAACAGCACCTTGGTCGGTTTCTGATAGAACCTCGCTGCCGAGGCACTATCCCTACCCAAGATCACGCTCCGCAGGGCAAATCGTTTTCAACTTTGTGGTCTGCCGCTGCTTCTCCTTCTATCGCAAGAACAGGGCAGTAGATGATCCTTCGGCCGATTGGGGAGAAGAAGAAAAGAGTATTGAGGACGGGAGGAGGATTGACGCCGTCGGATCGAAGAGANCCCAAAACGAAAATCAATTCTTCTTTCATTCAAGCGTAATCCCAAAGCCCTAATTTCAAAGCTTATATACATGAGAAGCGTCTCGGTTCACTTAGCTCCTAACCCGAGACGGTACAAAGAACTTAAAATAAACCGATTCTAACACGTCTCAAACCGAGACGGTACAAAAGAGTAAATAAACATAAACAAAAGGGCGCCTAGATTGGATCTGGTTGCGCCCGCTCTCTCTATGGATCCGGACCCTCTCGGGTGGTAATCAGCGTGCCCAACTGCTACTCACGCCGCTGGTCGGCTCCACTCTAGAGCTCTCGGCCAGGCCTTCGGCTGTCCTCGATGGTGCCAAAATTAGGCACGTATCAATACCACCCTCCTTAGACCGAGCTTGACCCCAAGCTCGTGTGAGGTTATCTTCTTCAATGATCTGACCATACCCTTTCTGTGATCCCATGCTGCTATGTTTTGGCCCTCCATTCCAAGTCGTTGGAACAAGTTTCTTCTTTGTATAGCCTGGAATCGCTTCCACCTGCTCTCCTTGGTCACTTATCGAACTAGTGACTATCTCGCGCATTGCTTTCCTTTGTAGACTGTTCAATAAGCTTTCCGAAGTACCATTGCCACCCTCCTTAGGCTTGACCATACACTGAGGAGTGAAGGACCGTGGTAACAATGGCTCTTTCATGGCTGTGGTGTCATGCTCAACCTTCGAACCTGTGGCGATTTCACCCTCCTTAGGCTTGACCATACACTGAGGAGTGAAGGACCGTGGTAACAATGGCTCTTTCATGGCTGTGGTGTCATGCTCAACCTTCGAACTTGTGGCGATTTCGTCTTGCTTCCATTTGGCTTGCAGTCTGTCAATGGCCTCAATGATTTTCTCACAAAACTGCTGCATTGTTGGTGGCGCCGAACCGTCCACATACGACTCTTGCTTGCTGTCATAGCCTCCTTTTTGCTCGTGGTCATGCCTTCCATCTTCTTGGTCTGGAGATGAAGGAGTCTCCTCTAGCACTAAGCTCCTGCTTAAGTTCCCAACTTGGAGAACCTCACCCGGATAGATCCTCACCGTTTGCTGGGGTTTTATGCTATACCCTGCCACACTTAGTTTTCCAGTCAGTGTCACATTGGTCACCCAAATTCGCCGGCTCTCCTTATCGATCTCGAGCTCAAAGTGGAACCCGTGGATGCTCGGGTGTTGGAACACCAAGTCGCAATCAGTAAATCTTCCGGCTGTCCATACCTCTACTCTCGGTCCTTGATTGATATCTGAACCAGGAATCAACACTATATCGTGTAGATGTTTGTCCGTCTCGTAGACGGCAAGAACTAAGTCCATTGCACTCATATTCTCTGTTAGCTGCTCCAAAGACCTTTGCTCATTAAGAATTCAGTATCTCTTTGCTGAAAGGTCCAAAAATCGTGAAACCTGGACAAAAAAATTCCTGACTTTTGTAGCTTTCCAACACATCCAAGCTTGTTGCCAAATTCGTCTTCTTCAGTGGGCTCGTAGAGCTTCAAAGTCGCGCCTTTCAGGTGGGTGCAGACTAGTCACAGTCTCAGAAAGTGCTTTGGACCATTGCTCAATCAAAAATTCGCCACTCCCTGATTCTTGCTCAAAAAATTCCGAAATTTGGGGGGCTGAAAATAGAAAACCAGACGATTCTAACGCACCTGAAAGCGCTCAAATCCGATTCCTGAGCAAAGAGCACCGATAGATCGAACTTGAGGTTGATTCGGGTGTTTCAGCACTTGAGACAGGCGAAAGAGGCAGCTTCGGGTGGTGTCCAAGGCCAAAAGTTGCTTCAAAGGGGCGGGACACGCGGACACGTCCACGCCTCAGTTATAAATCTAAGGACTCGTGTGAAGCGGGACACCGAGTCACCAGAAATCGCTGCAGAACGGGACACGAAAGCGGGACACGACGAGAGACGTCGTTATGGTGAAGCGGGATTCGACGGGACTCGCGAATCCGGGGGATGAATCTCCGACTTGGACACGAAACAGCCGACTCGCCGAGGACCGAAGAACTCCGGTACCGGAAAGTGTCGGGTTCGCCGGAATTTTCCTTCCGCGCCGGCAAAAGCAGGAAAACCCCCGTCAGACTTCAAACTGCGATTCCGGCCTCATTTCTGGGCCAAATTCGGTGTTCTTGGGCTCGATCTGCTCGGAATTTCATCAGGAATCCTCTGGAATGATGATCAACACGTTTTGGAGCAAGAATCGGCCGGATTTGACGCCGGAATGCTCGGTGGTCACCGGAAAAGTGATAGAAAATTCCGATCTTCTTCAAATCGATGTATCTTCCTCGAATCTGATCGGAATTCGACGATCCTGGGCTCCTTGGATGCGGAAATCTGTTAGTAATCTACCCAGATGATCATCTACACGAATTTATCAACATTCTGCACTGGATTGAAGCTGGATTGCACGCTGGTTGCCAAAATTGGGGAAGAACTCGCCTGAAAACCCGCGGCTGTTCTAAATTCGATTTCTCCTCATCCACAGCGCCTAAAGTCCTGAAATTTGGCTGGTAGATGCGTAAGACAAAGACGAATCCACTGGTATATTACTCGGGGATCAACTCCTTCCAGAAATTGAACGCCCGCTGATTTTCTTCACTGCTTTTTCTGTCTGTCGTCCAAGAAGAACCGACATCAGCTACTGCTCAATTTTTTTGATTCCGCCGCTGGGAACGTCTGCTCTGATACCATATTGATAGAACCTCGCTGCCGAGGCACTATCCCTACCCAAGATCACGCTCCGCAGGGCAAATCGTTTTCAACTTTGTGGTCTGCCGCTGCTTCTCCTTCTATCGCAAGAACAGGGCAGTAGATGATCCTTCGGCCGATTGGGGAGAAGAAGAAAAGAGTATTGAGGACGGGAGGAGGATTGACGCCGTCGGATCGAAGAGANCCCAAAACGAAAATCAATTCTTCTTTCATTCAAGCGTAATCCCAAAGCCCTAATTTCAAAGCTTATATACATGAGAAGCGTCTCGGTTCACTTAGCTCCTAACCCGAGACGGTACAAAGAACTTAAAATAAACCGATTCTAACACGTCTCAAACCGAGACGGTACAAAAGAGTAAATAAACATAAACAAAAGGGCGCCTGGATTGGATCTGATTGCGCCCGCTCTCTCTATGGATCCGGACCCTCTCGGGTGGTAATCGGCGTGCCCAACTGCTACTCACGCCGCTGGTCGGCTCCACTCTAGAGCTCTCGGCCAGGCCTTCCGCTGTCCTCGATGGTGCCAAAATTAGGCACGTATCAGTTTCGAAAGTCCCGTTGTCAGGTTGATTTGTGTGGGTGCTATTTTATTTAATTATAAACAATTGGATGTATTGCCTGCCACCTACATTCCAAAAAAGCTTTATTGTGCCCAAATCCCGAAGCAAATTTAGAGTGGAAGCAAAGGAGTAAAAGGAAATCTCAAGGCCATTGTAGCTCTAATTTTCTAATGTGAACCGTTCAACTCTCCTGTTAACTGTGGGGCAGACGTACGCGCTTCTTGATGAACCTTCCAAGCATCATCCACATCACATATGATCTTATTATATGTTAGAATCTTGGGAAACTGAACAGAAAAAAAAAGGGCATTCAAACTTACTATCATCACATTCTAAAAATCTCCCATGATCATTCATGAAAACTACATTACAATTTATATTTTCATTTCAACATGGCACCTTATGAACCACCAATCAAGTTAATCAGACAGCTTATAATTAGTTTTCAGATTGGTATATACATGCATGGATTATAGCGCTGATTGTGGATTTGGAACCAATCTGTTGGTTGAACTACGGCTTTGCAGATTTCCTTGACAGCAAATTTCATCAATCAAAGGGCTGCCAATTTTACAGATAATGAGACGAAACGGGAAAAGCGCTTCAAGATGACCAATATCTGGCATGTTAATTTATCCAATCAACCCCCATACTAAACTTTGGTCTAGTCTAGCTACTGCACTATACAAGAGATACAGATTTGCATTAACTTACCATGGGTGGAGGCACAAAATTGTAGCTTGAGTGCACTATTTACATAATTTTAACACTATTTAGATAGGCTTCACAAGGTACGACATTAGATTATAGGCAGAAGAAATCTCTCTCTCTCTAAAATAGACTAATATCACACCCAGTGGTAAAAAGACCACCTTGGATTCAAATCCCACTATTGAGTTTTCACTTGCGGTAAACGAGGTTTAGTATCGTATGAGTTCAAGATATTGAGGCTTGGATCAGATTTAGGCACATAGTGTTAAAAAATGGCAGAATCTACTACCATATCCATGTCTGACTCATCTTCATCCGTATCCAGATCCAGGCTGAAGGTGTGTAGATTACTCAACGGGTGCAGTGGTTCATGCATAGTGATCCGAAACTCAATTCAAGTTCATGGTTTTTCCGACCAGTCGTTCCATTAAACTAATATCTGAATCTCGCGGACATCCTAATTGATTACATGTTGAAGGAGAAACATGGCTTCGTATTCTATGTATTCAGATATGGATCCCATTCCAGATCAAAGTAAGCATTACCCAGATATTTATATAACATATAATTTTCATCTTCGGTGGGTCAGTTAGATTTCGGTGGGTACAATTCTTTTTAATTATAAAAAGCACGATACTCTGATTGACTGGGTGTACTGCTTTCCGCCCAGATTCGGAAGCAACTTTTGTGCGCCCAGACCCCTGAACAGAAAAAAAAGTTAAATGGGTACTCAGAATTGCTATCACATTCTATCCCATGATCATTCACAAAAAGTATATTACAGTTTATATTTTGATTTCAACATGGCATCTTATAAACCATCAATCAAGTTAATCAGACAGCTTATAATCAGTTTTAGTATTGGTTGAACTACGGCCTTGCAGATTTTATCTACCACATATGTGACCTTTCAAGCAAATTTCATCCATCAGAAACCTGCCAATTTACTGATTTTGAACGAAATGAGAGAAGCTCTTCAAGATGATCAATATCTGCCATATTAATTTGTCCAAACAATCATCCATGTTGAACTTTGGTCCGGTCTAGCTACCACATTATATAAGAGATATGGATTTGCATGAATTTATCATATTCGTGGCCAGAGCCAAAAAATTCTAGCTAAGGAGCACTAGCTATTTAGTTTTAAATTTTTAAGTGACACCAATTTGTAAATGAGAAAATTTTCCTGAAGTATTAAATATGAAATACTTTTTTGTCGGTCGATGGGAGCCCACACAGTGCCCACATCTGCCTCTGCACCTTGAACTTATCCTGTGGTGTTCTAAATTAGACACGCTTCACATGCTACAACATTAGATTATGGGCAGAAGAAATCTCCCCCCCTCTCTCTCTCTCATATATATATATATATATATATATATATATATATATATATATATATATATATATATAACACTCAGTGGTGGAAGACCACCTTGAGTTCAAATCCCATTAATGGAGTTGTCACTTGCTGTAAATGAGGTCTAGTTAAGCATTCAGATTAAGATACTGAGGCTTGGATCTGAAGTGTTAAAAAAAGGCCGAATCTGCTACAACATCCATGTCTGTCTCATTTGCATTCATATCCAGATCCAGGATGAAGGTGTATAGATTACTCTAGGGATGCAGTGGTTCATGGATAGTGATCCGATACTCAATTCAAGTTCGAGTTCAATTAGTTGGACTCGATAAGTGTATGGTTTTTCCAAACATCTATTCCATTAAACTAATATCTGAATCTTGTGGACATCTTAATTGTTACATATTCTATTTAGATTTGGATCCAGTTCAAATCAAATTAATCAAAATTACCCTGATATTTAGATTAGCAACGGTTATATCCAATCTGGATTCGAACCATGGGCATGCCTGTATGAAAGGCTATTCTAAATTGGCTTTACTCCATATAATAAAGTGAACCGAGTCCAGTTCTTATTCCCTTGGTTGCAAGATTTATTTTCCGTTGAATATGTTGGGATTGGAATTGTTAATTATATGCAAAATACATGGCAGGTTATGGTAGTATTTACATACTTCAATTAGCTGGGATTGTCTCAAGTTACACAACCAAATTATACAATCCAAATAGCAAACACCATTCCACGACCAGAGGTGTATTTTCTTAATTAATGCTCATTTAATCGTTGTCCATAGATATTGAGACACATGTTCACAATAAAAAAAAATATTGTGCAAATAAAGTATTCTTAGGGACTGTTTGGCAACCGTAACAGTATGTCATTGTTTCATGTATCGATTACAGGTTTATCAAACACTTTAAAACGCTAGCACAGTACTATTCTATGAATCTGTCTCAATCTTTAGAAGCATCTTCACGAAACACTGAATGTTGTATTAGTGTTCTTGTTGTCAAACACCCTCCTATGGTGATTTCTATTTGGAGTCTCACTCTTTAGGGCAGTGACGCTTCTCGTCACCAATAATCTAGAGCTAATGAAAGGAATGATGTATTAAAAGTAAGTATAAAGATTAGTAAAAGCTGCATTTGGCCGTAATCTCCCATGAATTACTCATTTAATTACTTGATAATGGGATTTACCACTAGAAATTATTACACAAGAAGTTCGAACCCATTATCTTCTAATATTTACTGGTCTGGATTGGCATGGTTTATGCACCGCTGCCTCCTGAAGCCAAGTTGTTTGATCAGTGTTGCAGCAAACAACAGAAATTGATTCAGTAGTGAGAAATTAAGAATAATGAGAGATCTAAAAGAAGTATGTTAACATGAACTACGCAAACAGAAGCTGGAGAATTTATGCACCCCTCATTTTAACTCACTAATATTTGAGCCGCCTATTTGATGCAATCAAGCGGCCCTCATTCTAAAAGATTTAATTTATGTTGGCTAACTTTATTTCGCCATATAGGTCGACTGAGATGTGCATCATGGATACTCTCTAGTATTTTTACACACAATCACTAGAGAAAGCAAGATTTATTTATCATCAGATACAATCTAGATCCTTGATTTTAGGTTCCTCATTCACTTGGTTACAACTAATTCTAGTAGGTGGATTGGAGATAATATAGGAGGTAGGAGATCTTTCCCACTCGGTGGAGATTGAGATGATCCGATATTCTTGAAAACAGTATCTTCTTCCTCGGTACCGTGCTGTTTATCACGCGCCCTCAAGCCAAGCTTGCTGTCAACAAAAGATTGAGCTTTCCTCTCAAACAGTGTGCTGTTTATTTGATCCCCAAGATATAATGTTGTCACCAAGAGGCGTGATGAAACCACTAGTGGATCTTTGATCATCCGATCATCCGGACAGCTTGCCCAATCAGCATCAGCATAGGCTGCAGAGAGTCATTGATTTGCTTCTTTAAATGCGAAGATCATATGAACTTGTTCGTTGATGGTAACGAAGAATCCGTTTGACGTTCGGTCCCTAGTAAGAGTCTGTTGGATCATGCATGAACTGGCGTGTTTTATTTACTGCAAAAGCAATGTCAGGTCGTGTAAGGGTGAGATAATGCAAGGCTTCTATATAGATACAAGACTTTCTCGTTCATGACGTGATAGAGGAGAATTTGGAGCAGCAGGAACGACAGTTTTGCATTTTTCCATGTGAGCCTTTTCAAGTATATGTAGAACATATTTCTTTTGAGACAAAGCAATGCATCCTTTATGGAAAAGCAATTTCATGAGTAGGGCTAAGTGAACATTTTGCCTTCGCGTTTCATCATAAATTTAGTTTTTCTTAAATGGTGTCTCTGAAAGTTTGGCATTCAATGGTCACGCTTCATCTAAAATGTCAAGTACATGCTTTCCCGGAGAAAGGAAGATACTTTGTTGCCAATTCAGTTGCAAAAACAACACATAATCCTTCAATACCTACAATAACCAAATCATCAACATAAACAAGCACGACCATGAAGACTCTACCTTCTTTGTAGGTGAACCCAAAAGCTAGCACGGATGTGGAGAATTTGGCAGACCTGTTCTGTGATGTCTGTCAAAGGCTATGCAATTATGTGCATAGTTTGCACACTCTCTTTTCATCTTTGCTACGATAATCTAGTGATCCAAATCCTCGTTGAGGAATGCATTATAAACATCCATTTGATGCAGTAACTAATCGTATTTGGTAGTGACCCCGAACATGCATCTCTTGGTAGCTACTTTGTTCACTAGTGCATAGGTATCATGGAAAACAAACTTATCTTTTTGCTAAGCCATTCTCTCTTTCTCTCTATTTCAGCTTGGTGGCGCATTTGTGTAGGGGGATGTTCATTTTGCTATGCGGTTACGACGTCGTCCTTCGTCTGCGACTGGGTGATTGTGCCGCTCCGACTCACCACTCTCTCTCCACCTCTCTTTTTTGTTCTATTGTTCATTGTATTGTATATTTTGTCTTTTTGTTTTGGTTTTGCAGCTGTTTTTGTATTGGAGGACTTCTTGTCCCCAAATTTTGGTATAAATTCTCATTTTATCGGCTCTCTCTCTCTCTCTCTCTCTCTCTCTCTCTCTCTCTCTCTCTCTCTCTCTCTCTCTCTCTCTCTCTCTAGATCTATTATAACTTCTAGTTGAGGCCGATCTCTTAACAGCACTAGAAAGAAATGAATATCATATCCAGTGCTGAAAGACCGCCATGAGTACTTCAAATTTCACTACTGAGTTTTCATTTGCCGTAAACAAGGTCGTCATGCATCAGCTTAAGATATTGAGGCTTAGATCTGATTTAGGCACGAACTGTAGAAAATGGCATAATCTGATACCATACCTATATCCGACTGATTTGCAACTATATCCAGATCCAGGCTGAATGCCTATGGAGTGCTCTAGGGATGCGGTGGTTCGTAGATAGTGATCCAATACTCAAATCAAGTTCCAATTCAATTTGTTGGACTCAGATAAGAAAAATTACATACGGTTAGTTTGACGCCGATCATGTGGTTTTTGGTTTTTCCTATCTGTTCCAGATCAAATTAAGCATTACCCAGATATTTAGATATGGCAACAGTTATATCTGATCTGAATTTGATCCATTGCATGCCTATGCCTATATGAATGAGAGACACATAATTAAATTGGTCTTACTCCCATGTATATAACTGAGCAAGCCAAGACTAATTCTTGTTTCCTTGATTGGAAAAGTTACTTAATTTCCATTAAATATGTTCTGATTACCATTAATTTTATATATATATATATATATATATATATATATATATATATATATATATATATATATATATATATATATATATATATATATATATATATATATATATATATATATATATATATATATATATAAAATACATGGCAGAATATAAATGGTAACGTTTACAGGTTTTAATTGGTTAAGATTGTCTCAGGTTATACAAACCAAATAGCAAACACCACTGGTCCACGATAAGATCGATGTCATGCAAACACGAGCTATTCGGGTCAAAGGACCCCAAAAAGAAAGGAACTCCAACGTCCCTAACACGAGTTTAGAGTATATCTAAAGCTTGTGTTTATGCTAATTAATTACTTAGTAAATCCGGTTTAACTAGATTGGTTGAATATATAAATGTAATCTTCTTTTAAACCCGACCCATATGTATTCTAGGGTAATTGGATTCAGTTACACCCGATTCTAATGTGGATCGGGGTCTTCTATGCCCATATGTCGCTATCATAATCCCAATCAATAGAGATAGCCAGATGAGGGCTGCACAATGAGCCGAGCCAACTCCGGTTTGACTCGAACTCACTTGAAAAAATTCGGCTCGTACTTGACTCGTTTACAAACGAGCCGAGTTCGAGCTTACAAAAATACTTGAAACGATAAACGAGTCAAACTCGAGTTTCAGGAACTTGACTCGTTTATACTCGACTCAACTTGCAAACTGATACTCTATTTAATATTGCCAAAACAAATTGACCAGTTTTAACTTTTAGGGTAAAAACAAATTTTCACAAGTTACACAAGTTAAAGGCTTACACAGTTAACAATTGTACGAGTTAAACGAACTAATGCTTACATAAGTTAACGCCTAAACCAGTTAAATGGGTTAATGAGTCGATTTCGAGCTCGATTTTGTGTAGTTGAGTTGAGATCGAAAATGAGATTCAGGTTCCGGTTCGATTTGGACATATAAGATTCAAAAGCTCTGAGGGTTGTAGTTGGATACCATCATCTACAACTAGAGTCCAGATCCAAAAATCTCAAAGCACGTGATCCATGCATTGAGATCCAAATTGTTAGTTGGCTTCGGTCAAGACTCAAGAATCCGGAGGGCGTCAAGTTTGAGTCACATCCCACCAGCCAAACTTAGACTTGATCCAATATCCAAATCCAAAACAAAAGGATCCGAACCTTTTGCATCACTAATCGGAGGTCAGAGATCTGGACCCATATCTTGAAACGTATTCCCTTAAATGAATCAAAGTGGCAGTCACCATGCTACCTGGTGAAATGGCAGGGCGCAGGTAACATGTTATGTTCCTTTCAGAAAAGACCATTGAAAAAAATCTCTCAATCATGGGCAGAGAGCTCTCTTCCCCGGCCTCTGCAAATTTTTTTGAAGATAGAAAGTTTTGTACCATAACTGCTGCGATGAAACACGATCTGCCCCGCCTTATTCAGCAACCAATGTGACACATCAAAAGGAAAAATAAAAATCTCAGAATCGTACCGCAGGGAGCATAACAATAATATACCAATCTCTCTCACTTTCTCTCTCTACATTTTCTTGTGACTCTTATGAACTCTGTAAATAAATTTCAGGGAGGAAATGTCCATACACTTTGAATAAGGTCAAAACCTATGATGGGTTGTCCCCATATCCCTTGGTTAGAGCCCTAGGTAGTTATCTTTCTACATCCATACATCAAAGCCTGCACTTTTCTGCAACCTAAAGAAGGAGCATTATTGTGGGTAGAGAGAGAAAGAGAGAGAGATCAGTTGGACTGCACTCATGAACAAGAGCTTGGCCCACCACCTTGAGCTTAGCCCATCTACATGCAACTCCCCACATCATGTGGTGGGTCCAATACAGCCATTGTTGTTTTTGGTTCCCAATGCACTTGTCACAGAAGGAAAAGAAAGATTTACTTGAGGATGGAAAAATTCACCATGCAGTTTTGGTTTCTTCCCCATGTTTACTTTTACCATGAGTGAATTTGGAAGGATCAGCATGCACCCACATGAAACATGAGATTGAGACATCATTTTCTCACCTTCTTCCCAACCAGAAAGGTAGATTTTGGCTACTTGTTCTGATAGAAGCCACAGAGAGAGAGAATGGTGAGAGTGAGTTTGAGTGGGTGTGACTGACACAGGGAAGATTGGGTGCTTTCGTTACTGTCAGTACAGAACTGAGAGTTTAATTCACATCTGCTGCAGAAATGAACTGTTAAGACAATAAAAGAATGGGCAATTAAATACAACTCCTTTTATGGGGGCATACTTTCTTTTTTAACCTGCTGCTAGCCAGCACTTCAACAGATGAGTTCCATTAATTTCTTCACACTGAAAAGGGACTGCCTGGTGTCTTTACTTGGTTGGAAGAGCTGCTGAAATGTTTAGCTTTTCTTTTGCCCTATGAAGCTATGCGACTTGTTTCTATGTGGGGTTCACAGGAGTTTGGTGGCTGTCAAATGTGGGCACATGTGTATTAGATAGGGCAGGAGTAAGTCTTAAATATCTAAACATTTCTAGGAGAGAAATTCTTGCATCTTTCTTGCTTGATCTAATCTTATGGGTATGTTCTATATTCACTGAGGACAAAATTTTGGGTAGAATAAATATATTAAAATGTCATTATTTCATCAAATTTTGTGGGGCATCTGGCCTGAAGAAAGAAAAGTTACCCCTTACAATTTTTAAAAATTTAGTTTGACTCTTATAAAAAACCTAAAAAGCATAATGTGGTCTAAGACTTTAAAAATTTTGAAAAAAATGCCCTTTTCTTTGGACCGTTCCAACCCTGGAAGAAAAAATCATGGGTCCTCCTTTTCACTTTTTAAGTACACTTGAACAAGGGCCGTCTCCCATTAATTCATGTTTGCATAAATGTAGTAGTGTGAAGATGCCAATTGAGAGAGAGAAAGAGAGAGAGAGAGAGATTGGTAAGTACAGACAACTTGGGTAACGAATAAGAACAAGACCTCTTAAATTCATGTTGAAAAGTATCTGAACAAAATACAAACCTTATAATGTGTGTATAAACACTAATTTAATATAAATCATTCTTTAATTCAAGCCATATTTGTCAAAAAATGGATTGTTTATACTACCAAAAAATTGATGTTTTCAGAGCCAATGTTTCTCAACCTACTTGCCAGTTTAGATCCAAATCAGGCAATTTAGGCCCAGGTCCAGGCTTGGCTTGGGTATTGCAAACAGAGTCCGACCCGTCAGAGAGCTCCCATTTTTCCTGACAAAACATTCTTTTAGTAAGAAAACAACCAACTTAATATAAGATTCTCATCAAACCACTATTAACATTATCTCTATAAGGTTAAATTTCAAAAAAAAAATATTTTAATAATTAATTTCAATAGGTCTGCTTTTTGTCTCTTACCGAAGTAGACTAGTTTTTAACAACTTATATATATATATATATATATATATATATATATATATATATATATATATATATATATATATATATATATATATATATATATATATATATATGCTTCTAATGTAAGCTAGAGGGGCAATATCATTGGTGAAAAGCCAACGGCGGAGACAGAAAATTTTAGTTGAAGGGCACTGACTTAAGTCTGGTGGTGGACACCACATGTGGCTGAACCTATCAACTTAGTCCACAATACAAGATTCCAGAGGTTGGCGTGGGTTGTGGCCCACACCAGTCACACACATGGTAGCAGAGCTACTGAATATGGTGTTTCCTTAATATAGGTCTATAGACTTCATTAGTATATTTTGTTTGTACATCTTATTATTATGCTTTTTGAGGCAAAAGTTAGCTTTTCCAAAACATTTAACGTGATAATACCGGGCCGGGCCGCCGCCGGGTACCCGGTACCTGGCCCGTCACGGGCCCGGGCCTTGGAAAAAGCTTGCCGGGCCGGGCCAGGCCCGGGCCCGACTCGGGAAAAATCGTTAACGGGCCGGACCCGGGCTTGGTATGCCGGCCCGGGTTAGCCCGTTAAGCCCGTTAAAAATTAAAAAATATATTTTTTAATTTTAATATCATATATTTATTACTAATAAATAATATTTTATATTTAAAAATTTATTTTATAAATTTAAAATAATATTATTTTATTATAACGGGCCGGGCCCGGGCTCGGGTTTCATATATCCGGGCACGGCCCAGCCCGGCCGGTTAAATATTCGGGCCGGGCCCGGGCCCGACCC
The DNA here is from genome assembly GCA_011799765.1 of Nymphaea thermarum. Taxonomy (NCBI): domain Eukaryota; kingdom Viridiplantae; phylum Streptophyta; class Magnoliopsida; order Nymphaeales; family Nymphaeaceae; genus Nymphaea; species Nymphaea thermarum. The sequence goes on from JAANDH010000764.1 coordinate 40,729, forward strand.
AGCGGCCCGTCGGGCCGTTCCGGCCCGATACCCAGCCTTACGTGATATACAACTGGTTTCCTGATTTGAACGTAGAAATGACTTACACAGTCTGCACTGCACTAGGCAAGCGTATGCACATGTAGCTGTCATTGCTTTCTCTCTGTTAAATAAACTTGTTGAGCTGTTCGTTCTAGTTACCAATTAGCATATGTAAGCATAAATACCTCGCCATATTTCAGCTTGCATGTCAAGTGACCCCCTTTTTACAACATAAAGAGTTGACATCCCGATTATTTGAAACAAGAAATGACCACCTACAAGCTTCTGTCGTGACCATTGCACCAAACCTTTTGAAGACTTTTTTTTCTCACGATTTACTCTCATGGAGACGGCAACTACTCTATGGCTCGAACTCTCACAGTGTTTCTCTTATTTTCTCTCTTCTTATTAAATATACATGTACACTGTAGAAAGAAGAGTTGGTAAAGAGAGAGAGGGAGAGGTTACATAATCTACCTACTTGAAACTCTTGCAAAAGAAGCAATTTGTAGCTACTTGATGAACATTTTCCCAAAATTAAGACAGATTCATGAATTTGCTTCAATCTTTAAATAAAACAAGTACATACTGTTCTTATTGTCAAACGACCCAACCACATACTCTATTGTTTTGCCATTCGTAGTAAATATCATACTTTGATACATACAAGTGCAGTGGGAAAAATTAAATCAAACTTACAAGAGTTAATCCATTTGTAAACGGTGAAAATCAATCACTTAATGAACCTCTTTTGTAAATCATTGAAGATTTGATTTCCCATTAGAGTGTTATACTTTAGAGAATAGGCAACTGAATGGTCTCCTTCTCATGCTTGAAGGGGCTCGACCCATTGACTTAGACAAGTAGCTTATACGCATAGCATGAGAGTCATTATCTGCCATTGCTAAGGTGGAGAAAGATGATAATGGATCTTGGCAAAAGCGGGAGAAGAGCTTGGAGATTTTAGTTTTTCGGGTGAGCAGGAAAAAGTATTTCATCTACCACTCAAATGAAAGTGGAAGGGAAGGGTTGGATTCTCAATCCTGTTTCCTTACCACCAATAAACATATAATATGATAACAATGGAACTGAGAATTCTTGGAAAAATTTTTACGTACTGGCAAGTACCAGTAGCTGGCGTCCATGCCACTCCAGCTTTTCATGTAAATTTTTTTCCTTTTCCGCAGTTTAGGGCTCCATTGGTCACGGTGTGTACAACCCCGAAAGTGCTTCTTTTGAGCTCCAAAAGCTGAAGCTATTCATCCTCTCCTTCGCACAGCAACTCCAACTCCCTTGAAGGAGAAAAAAAAAAGAACGTCAAACAGATGGAATCAAAGACCCGAAACTCGATGCTCGAAAGAACCAAAACGCCGGTGATGCAAAATAAAGGCACGCAGAAGATGGAGAAGGGAAAGCTTTTTGCACGTTGGGCAAGGGAAAAGAAGAGAGCTTTCAACTTTTCATGCTTTCTGAATTCCCATCTGTCTGCTTCTCCAAGAAAAAGAAGAAAAAAGAGCAATTCATCAAGAGGTTCTTCATCAATAAGCAGATCTGCAGCAATGTGATTAAATGATTGAAATTCTTGCTTCTATTCTCAGGTGGGTTTTGAATAATTTAAATGATAAACGACTCATGGTCCGTGATCTGCTTGTACATGATAACATTAATATGAGCATGACGTTAGCCGAAGGTTAAGCGGCGTGACATAGTGCCGGCATATTTTTGGCTGTTTGATTATAATATATGCTATTGGTTCATGGTCAATATTATAAGAAATCTAATAAAAAAAAATTATGTAATTCTTCGCATATTGAGAGGTGACATGTCAAATCCTGTCGAAAGACAGCCTGAATTTCACTTCAGCTTCACAAAGAGAAAGAGATAGAAAGAGAGAGGGAGGGGGAGTCTCTTGAGAACAGGAAGGGGAGAAGAAAGAGAAAAACATTCTCTATGAGGAAGGAGAAAAAAATTTCTCAACATTCTCTATGAGGAAAGAGAAAAAAATTTCTCACCCATTTCATGTGTCCTATCAGAGAGGAAGTTCTGCACTGCTAGAGTCTAAGTGATGAAGAAGAAACTTTAATTTTTAAGGATGGGCCTAAGTTCTAGGCTATGTTGAGCCTACCACTATTATTTGATGATTCCTACATTATTTATTTAATATGAACATCTGATTTTTTTTTAAACGGTTCATGATTGAGGATGGCGTTCAACTCATATTCACATAACTGTTTTTTTATATATTGTTCATAGCTCTTAGCATGATTAATATTATTTTATGTTACCGTTCAACAAATCGGCCGAACCCTAACCCTTTCTTTTATCAGCTTACTTTCGGTATCTCGTGGTGACACTTGATTAAAAATATCATATCACTTGATTAAAAATATCATATCAACGCTCATAGTTTTACAAATATACTAAACAAATAAGTCCTAAGAAAAACTTTTAAAACCAAAGAATAAAAGGCCGATCTTAACGTAATCAATCTCGAAATCTGAAATTTAAACCATAAACGCATGAAGATGAATATAATTCAATACAAGAGCCGTGAACTTTAGGAAATATTTATTATTTTTAAATTAATCGAATTTAAATTCGCCATTAAATTTGCAGTTTCGGATCTGCAGTTCCGTGGGTATCAAATCCGTCGAGGAAACCAATCACCATGGGCGCTTACGTAACTTCGACACCGTAGGACAAACGACGTCATTCTCGTCCAAGAAACCCGAAATTGTGGAACCCCCGAAGAAACCCAACTCAACTACTCCGTCGCACCTGCTGACCCCGTCCACGAGGCCCCATAACTGGCACGTGCCCGTGACGTAAGCCTTGGCAGGCGGGCCCCGTCCGTACTGTTCACCGGTTCCAGCCCGACGACCCCGCCTCCGTCCCCCACTAACCGCGGTTAGTTGCATGGCCGCAACCCGTGGGAGAGAGTCATTGACGCGGGAATAATTCTCCTTCCCAACAAAATTCCGCATTTACCCCTACGTCATCGTTGCCCCCAACCCGAAAGTCATAGGGGCAAAATCGTCAATTTGAGAACCCCAATTACGGAGCAGATCCTGTTCAGGATCCTCCTCTCATTTAATTGGAGCATAGAACCGGGGTTGTTTTTCGAAGTCCAAAAATAATATTTTAACTAATTAAAATATTTTGTAAAAAAAATATATTGTTTTAAAAAAATGGGGGAAAAATTAAATTCCGTTTGCAGACGGAGATAGGACGTCGAACCCGGGCGCCACCGCAAGCAAAAGATCCGGCGGTGGCGTAACAGGGCGGCTGACGTCAGCGGGACTCGCGGGGAAGAGGCCCTGCCTCCCACTGGACGTACGGCCCTGATTGTCAGATGGCACCACGTGTACGCAGGAGATGACGTCGATCGTGTTCACTTAGGCGGTGGGTCTCACTTTGGGCCCCACGCTTTCATGCCCTCGGAACCCTCGCTCCTCTATCCCGCTCCCTCCTTTGAAATGAAATGACCGAAATATCCCTACACCTTTTGACCTACGCTTTTTAAATCATGTTAAATAATGCAAGGAGGATTAAGCTTAACGTTCACCAACAGCGAGTCAAGGTCGTCTGTGATATATATATATATATATATATATATATATATATATATATATATAAGAGAGAGAGAGAGAGAGAGAGAGAGAGAGAGAGAGTTGTTCTTTCAGTCTCATACCACACAATCTATTGTAATCGAATCGAACGGATACATATACGTGTGTTTAATAATGAATGAATGGGTGAATAATGATTTTAGCAATTCAAAATCATCCAACCACTTAACTAATTTGTATGTTTGAAGCAAATTGAGGGTAATAAAAAGAAAAATCTGTGAACCAATGTAACATAATCAAAATACTATCATTTTTTTTATTTCCTTAGTCGTTTATCATGATAGATTGGACTATCCCAATTACATGATCGGATCACTCTAAAAAGCCATAGTTACCATTTTATACATATAAAAGTATAAATATGTATACCTAAAGATGTCAAGTAAATAAATGTTTTGAAAGAATTTGCATGGCTTGTTTAACCGATGATAAGTTTTGAGATAAAACGACTTCCACTTGTAAACAAAAAAGAAGATCAATCGGAACAAGAGAAATGGACGGCTCACCAAGTTCTACCAAATAGGTCAGGCAAAGCGAGTGTTGTACTTAGCTTAAACTTAATACATTGGTTTTTTTACACTTTCACCTTCTTTTTGCTCTCTTGAGATTTTTTTATTGCTGGTAAAGAATGTCTACATTTAATAAAAAAAACATTTTAAAGGTTCGTCATATATATATATATATATATATATATATATATATATATATATATATATATATAGAGAGAGAGAGAGAGAGAGAGAGAGAGAGAGAGGAGTCTAAGAAGTTTGGATGCCGCGGGATTCGAACCTGGAATCCTGAGATTGTCGCTAATAAAGGGATCACTGTTGGGGTCGGTCTGGGAGTGAACTCAAGACACTTTAATCATTCATTACTGATGATGATGATTGAGCCAATGGAAAGCTCCGCAGATGTTGAGAACTTTCCCCCCATTAATTAATCTCCTGCTTAAACCTGAGGGACGGGGCGTAGGGGTACTTTCGTTCAACCGAAAGTCCGAATCTCCAAGCCATGAGATTTATGGCCAAAGAATACGGACGCAAAATGTAATAATGAGATCTTGAATTTGACCAGAAATTGGAAAATTAAAAAAAAAAAAACTTTTTATTGATTTTCCTTTTTTTTCCCATCCAGCAATTATTCTTGCGACTATGCACTGACGTCAATGATCAGAAGCCCGACCAAGTAGACCCGCATAGAGGGTATTATAGTCATTTCACCGTTCATGTAGCACCGCAAAGTTAATGCCACTTAGGCGTGTAATCTGACGAGATTTTGTGTTTGAAGTCCAAATGTTAACTGGGAATTCAGAAAGGTGCCGGTGAGTTAACAAATTTTCGTGGCTTATTGGCGCCCGGGGATATAGGGAGGGGCGTGAGTGACGCGTTTAGTTAAACTCGTAGGAGACTATGTTCCTCTATTGAATAGAGGTAGGTGTTCAAAATGGTGCACAACATATATAAATAAGTAAATAATTATAATAAATTTATATAAAAATATTTAAAAATAAATAAAAAATTTTGTTGTTGGTGTGGGCAACTGCCTACGCCTGCTTATATATAGCTCCGCTACTGCCTACATATAAGTCGAGTCGTACTCTTGTATAGTAAGAAAGATGGGTCCCACATATAAGTCGAAGCGCGCATAAGTCTTGCCATTTGGTAACTACTTTGTTTTTAATTCTTCAATGTCAGGAAAACCTTTTGCACCCTTGATTTCTAAAGTTTGTTGCTATTATATTGACAAATTTTAAGTTTAAAAGACATTTCTAGCATTTTCTGATGGAGTGGCTTTCAGATTACCTGAATTATACATTCTTACCAAAATAATATTTTTTTTTGAAAATGTTGATTTCTTTCAAATTCCATTTTTTTTATTTTTGTAGGAGGGGTCTTGTGATTTATTGTAAAGAGTATTTTTGTCATTTTAGCATGTAATATTATAGGGCCAACATATAGCTTGTTATACATGAGGGCATTGTCCGTGCTAAAGGGCACAATCTGAATCTTCCACGACATGATCCCCTAGAGGAGGTTTGCGTGTGATCAACTAAACATAGTCGCCTATGTTACCACCTAAACGCGACATTGTTATTAACAGGATCATGAGCGAAGTCAGGCCCCTGGCCCCCACACCTTAAAAAAGAAATTACATGTAAATTTTAAAAAATTTCATTTATGTTATATAAAAATTTAGTTAAAATTTTAAAACTATAAGTTAGCTACTCTTATTAAAAAAAAAAATTATAGCGCCACCACTGAACATGGTTGACTTAGTTTAAACTATTTACTCTTGAATAGCCATGAAATAAGTCATATGATTGGCTTGTTTTACTTGGTAAGAAAAAATGATTAGCAAGGTGAGGTTTGATCCTACATTGACACACAGTTGAAGTTGGATGTCCATTTTGACAGAAGCATGTCAAAGTACATTTCAATCATATGCAAATTGTGTTTTACCTTGCAAGGCAAAAAGTGAAAATGAAAGTTATTTCAATCATTTCAAGGTTTTTTGTTTTGACAGAAATAACATAGCTGGTCGGCCTGAGTGTCACATTGATGACGCATTGTACATTACTCGAATCAAATGGTGTATGATAAGACTACCCAAGTCTCGAAGTTGTCGAGAGAACTTATGATGAGAGAAGAAGATAGCTTTGTCTCTCGCAAACCACCAATAATTTCAACATTGTTAGGTTGTTATCTATCTCAATGAATTTATAATATGAGGTCTCTTCCAACACTTCCTAATCTATAATTAGAGTACGTAGGTGTGCTGCGTTGGTTAATAAGTTTGTGAATAAGTGCTTACTGTTTGATTTGATGTATGTTGTTAAATAGTTTGCTTTGCATATAGAAGCCGACCGGCTTTGTATGGCCCGGCCAAGCCAGTAGAAGACGCGCGGGCTAAACAGGCTTGAAAAAGTTAGCCCGTGACATGACTTTGCTAAACAATTTGCAGATGCATGATTTATGATTAGAAAGTATTAAAATATAATTCCGAAACAGGTAATAAAATATAGTTGCAATGACAAATTTTACTCTTAAGATTAAAGAGTTAATTTCAAGAACTCTAAACGCCATTTTTTTTAAAGTCGATTTCTCTGCATCCTCATGTGTAATCCCAATCTCTCTACAACATACGAAATAACCGCAACAATCGTATAGTGATGACCTTTTATTTAAAGCCAGGCAGGCATCCACTTTTATATTGGAAGCAAAGTTTATAGTTTAATGCTTTTCAATCATCAAGCATGTAGATGTGAATTACTTTGTAATTTGTCAGACATTAAGTGACTTTTGTGAATATACCAAAAGTTGGATGGTCATTCATAAATAAAAAAAGAAGCAGCCAACGCCAAATTTTGGAAAAAAGATGGCGGTTTCCTGAATTAGAGCATGAGAAATTGGCCCCCAAATGAAAATTTGCTACAAATTTACGTGTTAGAAAAAAGCATTTGGACGGCAGAGTCTAGAGAGAGAGAAGAGAGAGAAACTGAGATTTGTAAGAGTACTTTATGGGAGGGGGGGCAAAGGGGGTTGCAATTGGGGAGGTGTTCGGGATTTGGATCTCCTTTGCCTTCTTCCTTTTTTAAGAGCAAAAGCAAATGGAGATGAGAAAGTGAAGAGTGAAGAATGCTGTGTTTGGAGTGAGGGGGTGGATCTCTCAGTAAATATGATAATATATATTTATTATTTACTGGTGAGTAAAATGGTAGATTATTTATGCTTCGTTGGAGATGGTGACCGGTGAAAGCCGGTTTTCAGGGAGGGTCGCATAAATCAAGGCGGTGGCGTCTATGGAGGGTGTGCTTCTGTTGCTTCTGACACTGCAAGTGCCAGTGTGATAATGATCAGCTTTTCTTACTTCTCTCTTCTCTACTGTTGCCTTCCTGTTGTTTCCCCCCCTCCGACCCTCTTCACTCTACCGTTCCTCTCACCTTTCCATCTTTTTTCTCGCGGAGGGGAAGGTGGTAAAAACTTGAAGTGTTTGATTCTCAAATGATAGGTATCTTAACCTCTGATACGTTTCTGTCATGCGTCTGTGTGGATTTTGTGTGGTTTCCTTTGAGGGAAGGAGATTTGGTGATGTGTGTTGGTTGGTAGGGTAATTTTGATGCTGTTGTGATCTTATGGTATTTTTTTTTCTTTAATTTTTCTTTTGAAATATCTGAAGAAGTTTCACTTTTTTCCTTTCTGTTCTGTTTCTTAGATTGCGTTGTGGACTTATCTTGCAGTGTTTATAAACGTTTTTGTACCATGCGTGGTCTTCTCTCTCACTCTCTTGTTACTGATTGCGTTCAGGAATTTCTCTTGCTTTTTCTTCTTCTTCTTCTCTTTCTCTCTCCCTCTCTTTTCCTGCTGGGCTTGGCATCAAATCAAGGCCGTCTAAATATCGTTATTTCATGGTCGTCCCTGCAGATTGACGTTGATTTCGTGATCTTCTTGTTTCTTATGCTTTTCCTGCTCTGGGTAGATGGCCTTACAGGTTGGTAGCTCTCTCTCTCTCTCTCTCTCTCTCTTTGTCTCTTTAATGGTGTGGGGCTTGTACATCACTCAATGAACAGTGCAACTTTGTTTTCTTTTGCCACAAAATACTATTATTGTCTTCGTTTGATTGAATTGTGAGGAAGAGTGTGTGTTTGTGGAGTCACAGGCATGGAGAACAAGATGGTCCTAGAGTGAGCTTTGACTCCAAGAAGGGAACCCATGTCTGAGAGTTTTGAGCTCATGCATCCTTTCCACCACAGAATAAACCAGCTAGGTTCCTCTCAGCAGCCTCATGTTGCTCAGCAGATCAGAAGGGACAAGCTCAGGATAGCTCAACACATCTCCGGCTCTTCTTCTTCTTCTCCCTCTGCTGGGATCCCCAACTTTGTTCTTCAATCTCAAGAAGTTGAGGAATCGAGGAACAGTGGGCTATCGAGAAGTGAGTTCTCCGGGTTACCCGGAATTGGAGGATTAATGCCTCTCCATGATCCCAATGGAATGATCTCCTCCGAGATGATTAACTTCCAAGCCTCCGCAGATTACCCACCTGTCAAGGACAGCATTATTCAGAGCGACAGTGGATGGAAGGGCCTGAATTCTCAGACCAACACTGACTACATCGTCAATTGCTTGCAGAATCAAGGCACCCAGAACCCAGTTGTGGGCTCTATGGTTTTGGGCTCTGTAGGGGGAGGGTTTCCCATGTACAACCCAGATGCTCAGTCTTCTCTTTCTGTTGTCAATGAAGGTGAAGGTGATGGGCACAGCAAGAGTTTCACAGAACTGCCTCTGGGCTTTCTGCAGCAGCACCCAGTCCACCAACCTCAGTTACTTTCACAGATTCCACAAGAGATCAGGATTAGGGAGCACAGCCAGGGGCTTCTTGTGCCTAGCTTTGGGAATTTGCAGAGTGGCCAGTCTGATTTTCATGAGTTGAATCACAGGCATGGGGATTTGAGAGCTCAGCAGTGGGGTGAAGGTTGTTTTGTTGGTGGCGATGATGCCAACCATGGAGCCTTCAAGACGGATTCAACAGGACAAGGCTTGTCTTTATCTCTATCTTTCCACAATCCGCCGGAATTGCACTTGCAGCAGTATGAAGCCAGATTTGACCATCAGAATCTGGCTCCAACCGCTGCTTCTGTCTACAGTATCAACCGGCATGAGAAGCAAAAGCAAGACTGTGTGGGGAGTCTTGGGGACTACTGTTCATTTCAGAAAGACAGCGCTGGCTTGATCTACGGCCCGTCCGTGTCCGGGATTCAGAAGAATCCGGTGCCGCTCGGTCCGTTCACTGGCTACGCTAGCGTGCTGAAGAACTCCAAGTTCTTGAAGCCCGCACAGCAGCTGCTCGATGAGTTCTGCAACGTGGGTAAGGTTAAGGTGGCTTTGGCCGGCGTTGGTGACGGCGGCGGCGGAAGCCTTCAGTCTTCCAAGGGGCAGCAGGTTGAGGTTGACGGAAGCTGTGGGGGCTCCGGTGTGTCTTGTGATGTCTCCGCAGCTGGGGTGCTGAATCCTCCCTGCATCTCGTCAACTTCATCTGTTTATCCTTCCGCTGCTGGCCGTGCGGAAGCCGGGAACGAAAATCCGATTTCTTCTGTTGCCGATCGGAATGAGCACCGGAAAAAGAAGACCAGGCTTGTCTCCATGCTTGATGAGGCAAGTCGTTTCCCTTGTTCTTGTTCTGTGAAACGAGCTTCTTTTCTCATATTAAGTGCCTTTTTTTTTCCGTTTTCTGCTGAAAGTTATTGGCGAAAATTGCTACAATTTAGTTTCTGTCTGTGCCTTTTTAGTTCAACGTAAGGTTCCAGATTTATATATAAATTATTCCGTTGTGGTAGTCGAAATGTTCGATTGAAACCATATGCGTCTGAGTGGTGTTGGTGCGTTTCTCTTTGCTCAGGATTTGTGACCAAAATCTTCTGTTCGTTTTTGAGTAGTCCCTCTTATTTACTTTCTCCAATTTTTTTTGTTTGTTTTCATGGTTTAGTATCATTATCATACTTGTAGCTTTCATATTGAGTATCTATAACGTCCTCTGTGAAGAGCTTCCTGTCCCTTGGATCTCGCATATACATTTTGAAGAAGCTTCAATGTTACTTAATATGGAAAAATCTTCAAAAATACTGCAATATTAATTAGTTCTCTTTCCCTTCTGAGGGTTTCTGGCCCCACTAACAGTTCCTATTGAACTAGTGCTTGGATGTGTTTCAAACTCTTAGTACTTTTGCTTTTATTGCATGTCAACTGAAAAAAAAAATTACTTTCTATGAATATGAAGTAGAAGGGCTTGATTTGACAATTAGACGGATCTCTCTCTCCCCTCTTTCTCTCTCTCTCTCTCTCTCTCTCTCTCTCTCCATCCACCCCCACCCAGTACTTGCCTGTGTGTGTGTGTGTGTGTGAGATGCACTGTGCACTGCTTCCATGTGAGCAACAAATGTGCGGCCAGTGGCCCTCAGTCAGTATGAATGGGTTAAATTTTTCTGTAACTGCTTTGATTTCATGAAACATGTGCCACGATCACATAGGCCACTGGCCGGTTGAGCGGGACGGAACCTTACTGCTCGGGTGAGACGCTGAAGCCCCCTCCTTTGCCCTGTCCCCCAGGGTACACTGTCGACATGTGACCTCATCTTACTCCAGTTAAAAAAATGTGTTCAGTGCCTGCTTATCAAATGTCGTTGTGTTATTTTGCTTGTGTCATCAAACTTTATACTTGTTGTCACTCTTTATCTTGTATATTTCTATTGATCCTTGTGCTATTTGATTGCCAGTGATGTATGTTCTTGATAGCTATTTGATGGTTGAAGGAATATCTTTGCATATTTTTTCGTATGGATTTTGTCGTGTGCTTGATGATGTACCTTTGTGTGTGAAGATTCTTTCACGTTCAGTTTTCTTTTGCAGCCGTCTTCAACAGTGTTCACTCATTTTCTTGGTTGGGCCTATTTGAAAACTTGTTTTGAGGTTCATAATATGTACCATGTTTTCAATGGGTGGATCAATTTAAACTTCCTTGTCATTGGTTGATGGGTTAATTCTGAAGGCCATACTTCAAGCCAAATGAATAATGAATAAAGAGAATCACATAATTAATTGGTATTGATGTTTTCTCTGGCATGCATGCTGCGATTCTAAGTCTTTAGTTTGTTAGTGTGTTAAGAGATACCACATAGGAAGATAATCTTTCTATTGGATTTAGATTGTGTTATGTCCTCTGAAGTCAGAAGTTCTGTGACAATTATATCTTCTGATACCACAGCTTGGAAAACCCCTCGATTTGCTTAACTCTTTCCTGTGTGCTGGTAGTGGCCTCCTCATGGTCTGCAGTGCAGTCTGCACTGGTGAATTCGAAAAGACATTGATTACTTTGTCTCTTAGTGATCTGTTAAGTTGGTAAATCCTGTTTCCGTTGCTAATTAGGTCTCAGTTTGTAAATGCTATCGTGTGCATTTTTGATAAGCTAATCTAGGAGAAGCTCATGTTACATGTGAAGTATTATTCATAATAGACTCCTGCATTATGTTACATCTAGTGCCCATTCTCATAGCACGATGATGGTGTATAGAAAGATCAGCAACCATTTCGGCAACTTAAACTCTAAGTTTGGATTTCTAGTCACTGGAATATGGCAGTATGCTTCTAGACAGAAGAGCAGATGCCAGGAAAGGATTCTTGGATTCATTTGTGGAGCCCCATGAGGAGTGGAAGTTGCATTAACTTTAGCTGAACACTTAGCCTGCCATCTCTATGATCTTATTGTGCCGGTTGTTTCATTTTTCAATCTACTTTTGAGGATATCCAACTGTACAGTGCGGAGAATGCAGTTTCAGTGAAACTTGGTTTGCCTGTGAGGTTGAAGTTCTTTTTAGTAAAGAAGCCATCGGAAAATGTAGGCTGGAAGTACCATCTTGAGATAGTGAAGAAACTAAATCTGATTATAATGTTTGCATTTCTTATCTGTAATAATTCCATGGATGCTGACATAGCAACTTGCTGTGCATGCAGTGGTACCACTTGTTTAACTTACATTCTCTGGGGAGTCTTTATTTTATTTTACTTATTTTACTGGTCAGGAACTGAGTGAAGCTTGTGGCATTGCGTGTCTTAAATTAAGAGTACGAAACTAAACAATTCAACTTCGAGAATCGATTTCTCGGTGTTCTGCAAATACTCCGTAACAGTCATACTTTTGGCTTATTCTGGCTGGGTAACTTCTGTTTAATAACGTTGCTTGTAAAGATATTAATTACTCCTGGTAAAGCCCACATTAATACTGTAACTCAAGTTTAACACGTTCCCCAATTGAAACTTTATAGTTTCTGTAATTTGTGAATATTTCTTCTTATATATGGTTGGAACTGTACTACTAATGCTTCCACCATGTTTCCTGTTACTGTGTTTTTATATTGTCTCTTATCTTTCTGTTCACATTAGTCACCTGGCCTTTGGTTTCTTCTTGTTATTTAAAGTCTTTTCTTGTCTGCCTTTCGTGCTGTCTACCTTTCAATATATTACTATTTTCTCCTTCTCTCAAGCATGATAGGCACAGAGAGTGTTAAGACAGTACAGTTATGTAATGCTTCTGTGTTCAAGAAATTGCTTATCTAAAGGCGCTTCCATAAATTATGGTTGTATCTGTAATTTGGGAATATATTCCAAGGCAATACTGGGGTTGTCCTTTCACACATGATCAATGGTACTCTTTTGTAGTTTACCATTTACAACGTTGTGGTTGTTGCCATCGACCAACAAGAAGTTCTGTAGCCACGGCACAGTAAATGTGGGTGTTTGACCTCATCCTTGGTCTCTGTTCTCTCAGGTTTACAGGCGGTACAGGCACTACTACCGACAGCTTCAGATGGTAGTCACCTCCTTTGAATCCGTAGCTGGTCTGAGCAACGCTGCCCCCTACACCTCCATGGCCCTCAAGTCCATGTCCAAGCACTTCCGCTACCTGAAAAACGCCATCAACGACCAGCTCAAGTTCACATGCAAGCTCCTCGGCGAGGACTGCTTCTCCCCGGGCGCGGCTGTCAGGGACGAAATCTCGGGCCTGAGGCTGGAAGGCCAGCAGCGGGGTGGCGGTGAGGGGTCCAGTGTGGTTGAGCCTCATCCTCAGCACGTTTGGCGGCCGCAGCGGGGTCTGCCGGAGCGCGCCGTGACTGTTCTCCGGGCCTGGCTCTTCGAACACTTCTTGCACCCGTAAGCTTGCAATCAGTTTCTTTCTCTGTGTTTCTGTGTTGCGGGTGTAGTTGCAGTGTTATAGATCTTTTAGGGTACGCGTTGGTTTCACGTGAAACTTTAGCTAAAAGTTCATGAGATTCTGGCTATATATATATATATAAATATATGTAAGTAGTTTGGTTCACTCTCACGTGAAGCTTGAACGTACTCTTTGGTGGAGAGGGAGGTGTCATCTTCCTAGTGATGGAATCATGCTTCTGCCTTCTTTCCGCATTTGCTTCTCCCTCTCTTTCTTTTAGCCTTTGCCAACTTACAGTAGGGCCTCATCATAGCCTTGAGGCTTTCCCTCCTAGCTTCAGGCCTTCTTGCTTTTGCTTCCCTGAAATTGTATTCCTTTTTCTGCGGGCTACTGAGAGGATGAGCACTGTGCATTGATAAGATTGATCAGCTATACGTTCGCTGGTTCTCTCGCGCCCTAGTTTTCTCATCGTATTCGTTGATTAGAAGGTTGGTCGACTTTTTTTTTTTCATTATTTTTGGAAGAATGATATTATCGATTCCACTCTTTCTATTTTGGTGTACGACAACGATTCCAGGTCGATTATTTTTTCCCTCAAGCCGTGCTGTTGGTTTTGTTGGGAATCCGCTTTCTCTTTTTTCTTCACCTTTGAAACTTGAGATGCATTAAATTTCACTAGTTTTCAAGAATCGAGGACTTTATTTCACAAATCAACAGTTATATATACAGATATGTATAGATATATTCTATATGTATATATATATATATATATATATATATGTATATAATTTTTCTTTTTTTTTTGCAATTATGGTGAATGATATGGTTGCAGGTACCCTACGGATACGGATAAGCAAATATTAGCTAAACAAACGGGGCTTACCAGAAACCAGGTTGGTTAACTTATGCCATACTTATGTTGTCATGATGCTTTTGTTATTATATGATGATGATGCGTGTGTTATGAACACATCATACTATGTGTGGTCCCTTTGATGGTGATATCAGTGTTAATATTTTTGCATCATATTGAATGATACCTATGATGTTACAAGATTATGTGTATTTGGTTTAGTGAAATCCGTGAGATGGATTGTTATCTATGGTGTTGAATGATGGGCGTGGTGGGCAGGTCTCGAACTGGTTCATCAATGCGAGAGTGCGACTATGGAAGCCCTTGGTTGAGGAGATTCATTCGCTGGAGACGCGCGATTCTTCATCGTCCATGGATCTCAATTCGGTGAGGAAGCCAGATTCCATCCATGCTGGAGACGGGAGCAATGGTAGCAACCAGCAGGGCCAGCTAACCCTGGATGTGCACCCTAGTGCCAAGTCGCCGTCGGAAAATTTTGCTTATGCCGATCAGGGCAATGGCTCGTCCAATCTGCAGAGCCTTGTCCAGCCGATGAAACGTTCACGTGCTGATGGCCTGCCGATCATGGCCGGTGACTGTTCTGGCAGCGGCGGAGGAGTGGGGAGCATCGGCGATCCTTACCATTCCAACGAGCTCTTCTCCAATGTGGCCCGCGTCAGGAGCGGGGCCGGTGGGGTTTCCTTGACGCTGGGGCTTCACCACAATGGGGTCTGCTTGCCGGCTCCCCACCATGAGACCATGCACGGATTCGCCATCGACGATAACCACAGCAACAATCTCAGCGCCGGTAGTAACCCGAAGAGGCCGGATAACGGCGAGCGTGGAAGCAGTGCTTACACTATGAGCGGATTCGAAGGCCAACGCGATCAGATCAGAAAAAACTTAAGTGGGCAGTTGTTGCATGATTTTGTGGGTTAATTACGCAGAAGAATTATCAGGGATGCGTAGATCGAGAAGAATGGCCTCTTGTGAAAGATTTGAAGCCGTTCTGTCGATGGGGTTCCAAAGGGAAAAAAAAAAAATGAAGAGATTCGTCGGGCAAAGTAAAGTTTGTCCTAAGTGAGGGAGCAGAAGATGAACGTGCAGTATCGTGAACTCTCTCTCTCTCTCTCTCTTAGTTTGTATTCGTGAAAATTAGAAAATAACTTCTGTATACTATTTTAGTGATCAAAATTTAAGGAGGATTATATCTTAAATTTTTTGGTTCTGTAGAATCGTCTGGTCTGTTGATCTTTCTAGTTTGGTAGCTACATTTGGATAAACTCTCTCTATTATCTTTATTTCTCTCTTCAAACCTATATATATATATATATATATATATATATATATGTATATATATATAGGTAGATGGAGAGAGAAGACTTCCATTAGGATTTGAAATTTTGAACGGCGTTGGAAGAAGAATGTTCCTCGCTGATAATCTCTGTCGGGTGTTGCAATGAAAATGCATGCTATGTTCCATATTACATTATTTCATGTTCCGTCAAATCCTGGAAGGGTTTTTAGAGAGAGAGAGAGAACCTCCCATTGATCCGTGCCTGTACTACGTGCGTCTTTATCATGCAAAGTAAATTTCCTTTCTGGTTATTCTATTCCATATTGACACGTTAGAAATTCTCGTTCTGCCTCTCTCTCTCTTTCCTACTGAGAAATGTATGTTTGGGGATCTCATCATTTCGAAATTCGAACTTTATGAGAGAGAGAGAGAGAGAGAGAGGCCAACATTCACAGAACACGTTGACGGGAAAGGCAAGCACATGCATAGAGGGTCGTAGCTGTCTATCCTTAACACTGTTCCACTGTTCATGGGCCATTAATGTCTCTCCCTCTCTCTTCTCTGATCAGTTCTGCTGAGAGTTGGAAGGATTTGACGTTTGTGGTGGTGCAGTTAATAAGATGGGTGGCGTCGCCATCGAGAGGGTGATGACCTGATTGTTCCCTTCTACAGTTCTCTCCATTATTATCGCACTAATCATCCCCACCTACCCTTTACACTCCATCTCTCGATCTCTCTTCTTTCTTTTTATCTGACTAGGGGCGGCGGAGCCAGTATTTCGTTTAGGGACGGACTAAATAATCCAATCTCAAATTTGGGTAGGGCTAAAATGAACTTAAGTAAAAAAAATATATTAAACAATTAAAAAATATTATTTTTTTTAATATAAAGTTTTTTTTTCTAACTAGTTTGGGGCGGGCCACGGCCTAGGCGGGCCCTCCCCTCCCTCCGCCACTCTCGTGACAGTGTAAGTACAACGGGACAAAAACAAGAAGAACAAGATGCATCTCTCTCTTATACCTCATAATATTATTAAGCATATAAAAGAAGAACTAAAGATCGTAGTGATCAAATGTCGTCTTCGAAAACTCCACGTGCTTCCTGTCAATCGCTTCAAGTTGATTAAAAACTAAAGCAGCGTCTTCGGATAAAACAGAGAGATCGCCTTTGCCGTCTTAAAACCATCAACAAATTACCTACACTTAAAACCATCAAGAAACAGCGTTAATATTATTGATAAAACAGAAAAAATTCTCCATTTTAAAAGTTCAAAGTTCGAACTTCAGACTATTGCTTAAAAAAAGAGAGATCTCCTTCGCTGTCTTTTCAAAAGCTAGCCAGCGAAAAAGAAAGGATCCAATTCCAACGCCGTTTTGAACAAGCTTTTGCCCATAAAGCATCGAAGGAAAAAGAGATACTAATACTTATAGATCGTGAGATACCAATCTTTTGGCACACTGGTTTGTCCAAAATCTTTCTTTAGTTTGGCTTCATGGTTGCAGGACTTGTGCCACATTAGATCCTTCATCAGTTCCCACAATCTTTCTCTTTTTGGTGCCATGATTGGTAGATCGGATCTCAGATTTGGTTTCACAGTCTAGGGTTTCTTTCAATGGCCGCCTACTCGATGTGGGACAGACTCCTCACGTTATCCCCAACAGGGAAAGTCGACTTCTTGAATCAAACTCTGCACTAAAAAGCAACAAGAGCACGGGAACTGCACATAGGATCGTTCCAAAAGATTTCAAAAAATAAGTTCCATTAATATTAGAAAACACTATGGATCTGTTGCATCACAAACTAAATTGTAAATTACCCAAGTCGAGTTAAAGCTTTAGAGTTTTTCAAATTAATGTGAACACTAACACTAATCTATATCAATATCAAATTTTTGAGGTAGATTCATAAAATACTAAATTACATTATTCTTTAGGGGCCGTTTGGTAGTTGGAGCACTATGGAGTGTTTTATGAATTTATGCCAATTGGAGCAGATGAAACACTAGAACTAGATGTCCATGAATTTCATGGAACATTTACAAAGTGTCAAGTGTCCTATGAATCTACTCTAAGATTAAAACATATTCATAAAAAACTATAACTAAAGTTCTATGAATTTCTGACCTAATCTTTGAGGTAAATGTATAGAACACACAATATCCCTTTACCAAAGAACACCTTAACTTTGTTCTGATCTTTGAAACAAATTTAGAAAACATTGTGCAAGTGTCGCTATTGTCAAATGACTCTTACTATTCCACATTTTCTTTATCTTAATTAATCATAGAATATGCTAAGTTTTATAATATTTACCGACCATTTAATAGGGGTCAATATCACCAATATTTACTTTTTTTTTTCATTTGAATAAAATCAATGTTCTTCCACTAACATTTGAAAAAGCTGAAACAACCATGTAGTATCCATGGAATGGCAATCACTGCTTGAGCAGCCTGGTCAACCAGTTTCAGTCAAAAATTTTCTTTACTGTTTCCATTTCCATCATTGTGATAACTTTTTCTAGCACCCTGCAGCCACATGTATGCAACTTCCAGTATCCACTGTCATGGCTGCCTTTCTGCCACTCAATGCGCTGTCAACAGTATACTCTCCCAGCTTGAAGGCATCAAGACATTCAAAAGAAACCAACCAGCAAAGTTTGGAATAATATTCTGCATGCATATCTCTCTTTATAGGAAGATTTGGTTTACTTTATAAACCATCTCCAATGTTTCAAAGTACAGAAAAGATAGAGCACCATCATATCAAGGGTAAAGAATGTGTGTGCATTATATATATATATATATATATATATATATATATATATATATATATATCAATGGTTATTTTTTTTATTTTGTATCGTTAAAATTGTGGATTCAATTTTGTGACCTAAGAAAATTAAAGAGAGAGAGATAGGGATCAGCCAGTCACCTTTATGGCCGGATGGTTATTTTTTTTTATTTTGTATCGTTAAAATTGTGGATTCAATTTTGTGAGATAAAAAAATTAAGACCGTTAAATTTTAGAACCTAATAAAACCATATTTACATATTTGTTTTTCACTGTTTCCTTTAATTTGTAAATCTATACAATTGGATTCGAGATTGGATCTTGCATGGGTACATTAATGTTTTGTAATTAACTCCCGAGTCGAGTTGGTCTTTGCCAGTCGGTTTGAATCCGAAACTGGAACACTACCCAAATCCGAATGCGTGTGGCGAGGTTGTTAAGCTTCATCTCGACTCGCCCGAGTTGACCCAGATCTAGCTTGAACCGAGTTGAAATGAAAATGAGCAGACTTGCATTCTCAAGCAAATCCGGGATGAGCCAATGTTCCTTTCGCCCGAGTCAACCCCGATTCGTCATCCTTGGCTCGGGTCAGTTTTTGGACAGGAACTTCTCCACATGGTAAACTAATCACTTTGAAAAAACAAAACAGGAAGCCCTCAAAACTTAAGGCACTAGATGGGCATTGAGATTGACAACATATGCCAACATTATTTTCAAGAAAACGATGATCCATATGATAAAATTCAGATTGTGGACTTCATATTCTTGAAATAGTGGCAAAATTTTGTCCCTTACATGAAATTTCTCCCAAAAACTCTATTGCAATGCAATGGCAAGTACACAAGGTCCCTTTGTACACCTTACCCATATCTAACTTTCTTTTGCACTTGCTGATCAAAGAAAAGTTAGCTGAAGGCAATAAGAGATGAGCTACATAGAGTCAAATCTTCCACCAAACTATCATGCATTCATTGCTTCAATGTATATGAGAAAATGGTATTTTCTTGGGAATAGTATTCCAAGTGGAACAACTTTATTGTCAATTCTGCATAAACCTACCGACCAATAGATTCAACATGCATGGGAAAATGTTGTCCCATGGTACAAAATGTCTCAAACTGGTTGGTGGGCAGTCATAATTCTATTGTCATGAAAGTCAACTCCTTAGGCAGGCAAACACAGCTCTAATTGAAAGCAGGTAAAATATTTTGTTGAAGTCCATGGGCTCTCTTGAAAGCCGGTAAAATATTTTGTCAAGTTCATGGATCCTCTTTTGGGTGAGCAAGAAGGATATTTCATCCTACAGATACTAAGAGTTGAAGTCCTACTTTTGGATATTCCATTTTTCGTGTATTAGGTCTACTTTCGGTATCTCAGGGTGACACATGCAATGCTTCAACTTATATATAAGTGTACTTTTTTACAACAGGAGTAGTTGATGTTCCTAGAGATTGAAACAAAAACTTGCCACCTACCAGCCTTCACTTTGTATAACATAATTCTAGTGTCTTCAGATGACACATGCTATGCTTCAACTTATATATAGGTATCCCCTTTTACAACACAAGTAGTTGATGTCCCAAGAGTTTGAAACGGAAACTTGCCGCTTACCAGCCTTTACTCTGTCCGTAATGTTTCAACTTGTGTATCGATACTCTTTTTTTGCAGCACAAAAAGTTGAAATTATGTGAATTCAAAATTGAGACTGGCTGCCTAATAACCTCAACTCCATTCATTGCACCAACCTTCTCAAGGAAGAACTGATTTTTTTATATTGCCTTTCGTAGTTTTAATTGGACTAGTTCATATACCATAATATTAGGATCTAAATAATTAGAGATCAGGATCCATGCAACTGAATCCAGGTAGAATCATATCCCTGTTCTAGATCCATGTCTAGTTGTTCGCTTGTTCAGGATCCGTTTTTGTTGTTGAATCTTCAGTTGATAAACTTCAACTTTTTTTGTTTCCACATTTTACTTCGGCTATTTAGATTTCAGCCTTGCTATTTCCTTGAATTTCCCTCTGCTTCCCTTAGCTGCAGTTGACTAAGTCCGGCTTTGGATTTAAAAATCATGCTTGTGCACTGCATCGTATTGGTATCAGACCATTCTGGCTGCATTTTTTGTTGCGTCCCATTTGAACCGTGACTCTATCAACTTACTCCGCCAAAGAAAGGGAAATCTGATTTTCATTCTAAGAAGCAGTATTTTGGCCTTTCATGACCCATGTGAATGAGTTCCATGTTTCCATTTGCTGTGCTCTTGCAATTATGTGAATTGGATGCCAAAAGTTGCAGTTACTTTTAAGCCTTGACCCGTTGTTAGGGGCTCAAACAGCTGGATTAGTGTAGATCGGGTCATCACCCTGAAACATCAAAAGCAGCCCTATACTCTAAGAGAATGAGGGAAAGAGGAGAAGGCTTCGGCCTTCATACAGCAACGGCGGGCTCACCTGAATTCCAAAAGTCAGACTGTATGTTACTACATGCAAAGCCTCTCCTTGGTATGGTATGAAACAGATCTAGCTCTGCATCCGCTCTACGTCAATATATATATATATATATATAACCTTCCATAGAAAGGCTTATGAAATCGATAGTCATCTGTTTGGATATGGTCCCGTTCCGCAGGGTTGAAGAGTATAGTAGGTAAGGAGGAGCTCAAAAGGAATGTACTAAACATATGCCTTGTCGGAAAATCTATTCACAAACTTATTAAAATGATAAAACCAAGGTGCATTATTTTGAGATTCTGATCTGTATTTCTTTGTCCTTGACTCCTTTCCCTTTATTTTATCATTAATCATTGCAATTTGGGACTTTCTTTGCTTGGATTCATCCCAAATTATTTAATACTCAATTTATATTCCATTGTGAGATTGGTTTTTCCTACTATTTTCCCCCTCACACGCTCACCTTTAATTGGTCTCATTTTTTTTTTTCATTTTCATTTTTTATTTTTCACTGTTTTTCCACTTTTTTGGGTGAGCAAGAAGGTTAACCCCACTGCCGGGTTGACAACCGAAGCTTCTCTCAGATCCGTTGCTTTTGGAATCCAAAGCTGCATTGGTACCAGGTTGCGAGATCTTCACATGCTTCAACTTTCACATAGAACTCCAACCCCACCCTCCCTCGAATTGGAGACGCGCCGCGATCAAGCCTTGGGGCTACTTTTCTTCCCACTTTAAAATTGGTTGTTTTGAAGAAGAAAAAAAACTTGAAACACAGCTTTCATGACTCATTGCAAATATAATTTGGGTTTTTAGGCTCTCTCTCTCTCTAGCTTTATATTATTATCATATTAAATAATTTGTTAATGATTTATAATTCTTTTTATGATCATGTCTTCTGCCCACTGCATATAAATCTGCCTTGGCTTATTATAATGAGGGGTTCTCTCCTTGTCGCTTCTTCATTGGTAAACTCACTGCTGCAGTTTAAGAAGTACCTGGCTCTGAAGCACCTCCAGCAGTACTGAACCCCACAGAAACTAGCTTTTTAACCTTTGTTTTTTCACAAGCAGAAGTTATGGTTGTTGTTGGGATTCTCTCTTCCAATTTGCATCATCTTCTTCTTCAATTGGTCTGGCTCCTCTTTTTCTTCACCAACCAGTCTACACGTGATTGCCCACTTGCACTTAATGAACCCATAAATCTTAATTAATTTGTCCGTTAGCTTGCTGTAATAGAACTTGCTTGTAGGGCTAGCCAATAAGAGCCGAGCACACTCGTGGTTTAGTTTGGCTTGACTCGACTCGTGGTACCTCTGTTCTGAGGAGCGTAGCGCAGTTGGTCTGGCTAGTAGGTTGGTAAAAGTACAGTTTGTCGGTGTCACTCCTTTGGACTGCAAACTATGGATATGTTTCACTTTAGTTGGAGGGCGTCCTGCTTTCCACCCAAGTTCTAAAACAACCCCAAACTCTGGGGCTAGGGAAAAGGGAGAGGTTTCGTCCTGTTGAAGATACCGTCATACAAGGGCAGAGCTAGAAATTTTTCATGAGGCGGGTCAGATTAAAGTTTTAAATTTTGATTAGGCCCGAAATATCATTTTTCAAAATGTTTATATAGAATAAGTGAAATTTTTTAAAATTTTTACATGTAATTTTTTTTTTTTTTAATTTGAGGTAGAGCCTTTTTGTCTCTGCCCTTGCCTCCATACTTCCATAATCATCAAATAGGCCAATGGTGGAGCCGAAAATGCCGTCATTTACATGTATATAATGTATATAATGTATATAGATTTTAGCAAATAAGGAGTCTATCAATGAAAAAATTAGTCAGTTTATGAAGTAAGTATGAGAGGCTGCTGGCTTAGTAAATTGGTCGATGCACCGATTCAGGAGAGTTGGCAAAAAAGTATTCAAAAAAATCATTTAGAAAATAACAAAAATGTATAAGAATAGCTTTTAAAAACTTAAAAAATATTTAATACTTCACATATGACACTATTGAATTAGCCACATAACCGGCTAACTGGTAAATGTGGTTCGGGATTCAGCTTGCCTTTTACATGCTTAGTTTTTTAAATGTCATAATTATCATCACGCGTGCCTGAAATGATATTGTACTTCCCATGGGATTCTAATGAAAAAACAATATATTTTCTATCTTGTTTCGTTTCGTGCATCTTTAGTATATAAAGTATGGCTTATGTTCGTGCATTAAATATGTATAGATTGTACAGCCAAATATATTTGATTATAATATATTTGATACGGTTACCTTACAGAAGTATGATGTGTAAGCTGTACATTTTATAAACAACATAGTGGAATTATATGATATTAATTTTTTTGCCAAAAGCATATTATTTTCACAAGAACTAGTGCTCGAGAGTATCTTCTTCTTTGCTATTTTCCTAACTATTTTTTTTTTCACTAGAGTCATGTTTCGTTTTACTTGCCAAGAAAATAGAAAATTTTTCTTGGTCAGGTCTATAACAAGCAACATAGTTAAGAGAATGGGTGGTGTCCAACATTAATGAAACTTAGAATTTTTTTCTCATGTATGATTGTAATGACATTTTTTTGACCTCTAATGCCAAACTTGATAGGTGTTAGAAGGGGCGGAGCCGAAATTTTCTTTAGGGGCGGGCCGGCAGTCCGACCTCTTGATCCGAGTAGGGCCAAACTGAATTCTAATACAAAAAATACCTTACGTAATTAAAAAATATTATTTTTTTAATGTAAAAAAAAAAGGAAAAATCGATGGTTGGGGTGGGGTCATGGCGTAGGCAGCCCCCCCCTTCCCTCCGCCCCTGGGTGTTAGGTCGCGGATAAATATATTACTTTTTCAGACAACTTGCGCATAGGAAATGAGACTGTTCATAAGGAGTTTTACAAAAATTTTGGAAATTGGAAGTATTTTTTTAAAAAATTATCCAATCATTCCCAACACAAGTTGTGCGGATGACCTCATTGTTATTTACGGGAAAATTTTTCCTTTACAGCCCTGCCATTTGCCCAAATGTCCAACATGGGCTTCATGTTTCTGGTTTTTTTTTATACAGCTTGCACTTTTCAGAAAGCAGGTTATATAGGTTATATGTAATATATAAGACTTCTAGTATGAGACAGTGGGTTAACTTAGGAGTTGACAATGACAAAAATAACTTTGATTGTAAATTAGAAGTCCTTCATTTTAGGGACAGGACATGTTAATGGTTCATATTTGATTTGGATGTATATTTTACCACATCTGCTTTTTTCGATATTTATATATTCAGATTTGAATTTATACTCGAATTTTGACAAATAAAATTTTATACCACATTTGAATCCAAAATCCGAATTAATAAATCTAAATCTGACCTTGAAATTAACTTTCTAATATAACTTTTAAACTGAATCCGAATCTAGTCAATATTTAATGAATGTTTGTTTGGTAGCAGAGACACTTTGTAAATGTGTCATAAATTCACGAAAAACTAAGACCTTGATACCAAACATTATGATTTTTCTATATAAAATTGGATTGCGGCACAATTTCCAATGTCCCTAGCTGTTTCGGATCCAAAACCTGATAAAATTTAAAAAGAAAGTAAACAAGCGATTCCTTGAAGCACATTCTCATCATTTGTTCCATATGCTTCCCTGCCCCTCAAGAAATCCAAATCTATCTTCTTCTTTTATATAAAGCATGACCAACTATAGGGAATCCTCTCTTTCTTCTTTAGCACGATTGCTTTCCACCGAATCAAACTCACGTTCCCGGAATGTTAGTGCTCAATCACGTCATTATTTAATATTAAAAGTTTGAGGAACTTGTTAGGAATCTCCAATTATATATGACCGAGTCTCTGTTGCAAATATTGGTACATATGAGCCGGTGATTATCCACTATGCATCAGGCACCATGCTACCACGATATATATATATATATATATAA
Source organism: Nymphaea thermarum (assembly GCA_011799765.1). NCBI lineage: Eukaryota > Viridiplantae > Streptophyta > Magnoliopsida > Nymphaeales > Nymphaeaceae > Nymphaea > Nymphaea thermarum. Next base: position 65,407 of record JAANDH010000764.1, read on the forward strand.
AAAATTAGAAAATGAGATTGGATTCATATTTAAAAATGACATTCAATCAAATCAGATATGTATAAATATCTGTTCAGATTCATACTGGATTCAGTTTTAAATAAATATCCCATATGTAATGCTTTTACAGTTTGAAAATTGGTCAAAATGGGTTCAAAATTTAAATTTAGATTCAAATATGAATGTAAAAAATAGATTCAAAATAAACTTGGATTGCGAAATCGGATTTCAGATTTAGATTTGAATATGACTTTTATTTGTTCTTATTCGAATCCGAATGTATGAATATCTAAAAAAGCGGATATAGTTATGAGTATATGTGATTCAAATCCGATCTGTTGGCATCCCCAATACCAACCCACAATAGCTGATATATTTTAGTAAAACGGAGCAAAACATTTTTCTTAATATTTAAAAAATGCCTATGGAAAGGATGCTTACAAGATCATGTGTACCAAATGGGTTAGGTCCTCATCTCTTTTGTCAGTATTTTACATTAAAAATTGAAGCCTAGCTACCATTTTACCCACTCCTCTCCCTTTACACAAGCACAAGTCATGACCAGACTTCAGTCTAATTAGAAATCATGCATAATTCTCCAAGAATAAACTATATCTCTAACTTAAAACCATGGGGTAGAGTCAGAAAATTGTGGTTATTTTTTGGTTAAGGGGCACCAATATGTAAATGAGAAAAATTGCTCACAAATATCAATAAAGAAATAAAAAGTTTTAGGGATCCGGTCTGTGTGGGCAATTGCCAACACGTAGCCCACTCCTGCCGCCGCCCCTGCTTAATAAATTAAAATATGAGGTACGTAGATGTCGATCTTTTTAGCGATCATGCTTTAGCCTAAGTCACAGTGGTACGCCACTTTAGTGGGGTACCACGTACCGGTAAGCCGGTACGGCCCGGTATGTTTGGATCTGGATCCGAGTCGGATCCAGATCCAAACTACATTATAACTTAAAAAAATAAAAAAAATACTTATTTTTTTTCTTGTTTTTTTTTTTTACTTTAACATAAGAAGTTTCATTAACAAGATGAAAAAATTGATAATTTATTCATTATGAGCTTCTTTTTATTGACATTTTTGTTACAACTTGTGGTTTAATTATATATAATAATTATTTTTTTGAATTAATTATATATAATAGTCGTCGTACCCGTACCATGATTTTAAAAAAATGCCGTACCCGTACCCTCGTACCCGAACCCATACCCGTATCATTGTGACATAGGCTTTAGCATGTCCTTGATGGGTCTCGGGCGGGAAGGTTCATTTAGAATTGATCAAACCTAGCTTGGTAAACCAATGGAGCTCACCTGATAAGAGCTAGGTAAGTCCAGCAGGACGACAACTGACCCAGGCTCAGAGATGTTTTTGGGCATTTCAGGACATTGTGAGCCTTATTCGAGCCAACCTAGCCCGCCGAACGCCGCCTTTACTTAGGACACGGTCAAGTTGGGCTGGACCTGCCAAGCTCTTGCCTGCAAAGTTGAGGTGAGTCCGTGCTAGCTTGCCCACTACAGAGAGTCAGTCTCTGGCTGTCGTTTGTCCTATTATCAGCACAAGCCGCTGTCAAACGCATTAGCGAAGCCAGAAATTTTGGTTGGAGGGGCATTAATTTAATAATTTTAATGCTTTTAAAGGTACTTATATATATAAACAATCTAATATATCAAAACAATCTAATATATCAAAACATTAAAGTAACAATATATATGTGAAGTTGGTGTGAATAACTCCTCGCGCCAACCATCATGCGGCTCCACCATTGGTAGGGGTGAACACGAGCCGGCTCGAGCCCGAGTTCACTCAGCTCAAGTTCGGCTCGACTAATGAAATCTCAAGCTCGACTTAGCTCGAGTTTGAGAATAGCTCAACGGAAGTAGCTCGAGCTCGACTCGATTAAGGCTCGACAAACTTGCTTGAATATAATTGATGTTCATCGTTACGTGTTGTGCTCAAGCTCGACTCGATTAAGGCTCGGCAAACTCGTTTGAATAGAATTGATATTCATCGTTACATGTTGAGTTTGAGCTTGACTTGATTAAGGCTCGACAAACTCGTAAACTCGTTTCAATATATCGACTTGATTAAGGCTCGATAAACTCAATTAAGACCCGAGCTCGACTTGGCAGTTACTTGATAAGCTCAAACTCAACTCGATTATTTGAACCAATGTTGTAAAAAGCGTATCGTAAGGCGTATCGGTCGGGCTTTAAGATACGCCGTATCGTAACGTATCGTAATGTATCGTAACCGTATCGTAAATTTTAAAAAATAATAATAATAAATCAGAAAAAATTTAAAAAAAATCGAAAATTTCATAAAAATATCAAAAAAAATTAAAAATAATAAATTCTTCATAGAANCTTACGCGTTCACAGTTCATCATTCATACTTCATAAACATCAAAATTCCTAACAATATCATTCTTTTTCAACTTCATCTTCATGGTTTAAAAAAAACCATTTCCTCTCAATGAGAATCAGCCACCCATGCACAAATCTATGGTTTAATAGATGATTTCACGGTGATAATTGATGATTTCACAATGGAAATCGATGATTTTACAATGAAAATCAATGATTTCCCAATGGAAATCAATGATTTCCCTCCAAAGCGGTACAATCTATAGATTAGAAATGAAGAAGGGGTTGGGGATTTATAAAAAAAACACGAAAAAATGGGGTTCAAGTCCCTTTTTTAGAAATCAGCCCGTATCGTACGTATCGTACGATATAGGTACGATACACCCCCATTTGCGATATAGGGGGTGTATCGTATCGTAATCTTCAAACGATACGATACGTATCGTACGATACGGCCCCGTATCGTACGATACGTACAACACTGATTTGAACAAGTCGACTCGTGAACTCGAGCTCGTTTACGAGTCGAGCTTTAACAAGTCGAATCGAGTAGCTCAACTCATTATTCACCCCTAGCCAATGGTCAAACCCCAGGCATGCAGCCGAGCTGGTGGGCAGCCTCGCATGTTCTCACTCTTACTCTTCTCATGTATCCTGTGATCTCATGAGAGGTTGGTGTCAACTACCAACTCTTTGTCATGCCTGTCACACTGCCTTGTTTCCATATTGCTTGCACATTTATTTCATTTTTCATCAATTTCCTTGGTCCCACACCAAAGTCAAATAAAGACAGATTAAAAAAAAAAATACAATCATAACAAGACAAAACAACTTAATTTTCTTTCTCCCTTGTCAGATAGGCGAGTCGTGGGCCGAGCCGACCACGCTCACCTCGGGTATTGAACTCTTGATCCTCTTCAACTTGAAGTTCTTAAGTAGTAGATCGCATTATAGTGAAAAATATCCAGACAAATCGTGTAATCCAAGTAGGCAACTCTCTAATTAATTTTTTTTTTTCAAGTGCAAGTTGATGAGAATCATGCATGCTGATGAGATGAAAATGGCGTTACTGGGAAACTTATCCAACAAGAGAGGATAAGATCGCAGTCACAACCAAGATTTCTTTTACTTAAAAGGCTTTCTTTCTCTTCTTTATGCGCGAAAGTGTCCAAGTATCTCAAGGATACGTGCATGCTGGCGTTTGCACATGTATAATTGATAAGATTATAGAGAGATGCTTCTCTCTCTCTCTCTCTCTCTTTATATATATATATATATATATATATATATATATATATATATATGCGCGCACAAGCAGATTCCCGAAGAGAAAAGTCTTCAATATATGTAGGCGATTAATTTTTGTTTTGAACTCAGCCTTTTGATTCTAATTTCCGAAACAAGTCTTAAATAATGTGACATTTTGCGTTTGGTTGAAAAATGCAACTATTTTGCCAAATATGTACATAAAACAATTGAAGAAATAGAGGCCCAAATTGAGATTACCGCAAAAGGGGCAGGTTCTGATGGAAATTTCCCAACCATTTATGGGCATGCACTGGTTGAAGAGTGTGGCAGGCAATCACAATCTGATGGGGAGCATGTTCTCTAAGTGCAGAGCACACAAGCCACATAAAAAAGTTAGTGGTGAATATAACAGGGAAAATTATTGCTGGGAAAGATGCCATGAATTCTTTTGGAAGTCACTGTCATGCATGGAAAATAACATATTGTTTGTGCATTGGATTCTTATAAGAAAGCATATATTTTCTTTCATGCTTCATTTCATGCATCTACCAATGATCCAAATGCATCTCATGAGCTAATATGGGCCACCAAAAGATTCATGGTCCCTGACTAATGAAGATGAGCCATCAGTTCACAAACTGCATCTATGTGAAGTGCACCAAAGCCATACATATTGAATGTTCTTTATTTTCCTTTTTTTTTCTGGATGGAAGGATCTAGGTTGACCAATTTGTTCATTTTATATGGCGGAAAACTCTCAAACTTTTCGAGTTTAGGGTGTGTTTGATAGCTCCGGATCAGGGCTATGAGGCTGATCTTTAATCCCTTTTGTATGGGACCCATTAAAGATAAACAAATCATCAGGCTTTAGCCCGAGACAAAAAATTCACATTAGGATATTGCTAAAGATAATGTTCATCGTGATCCAAGATGCCAAATCGTAGAACAGATTCTAGAAGTCATTGTTTATCTTGGATTTGAAGTCATCATCTATCTTCGACTTCGACTTGTTATTAATAGTTGCAAACATCGGAAAGAAAAAAGCACCATATCTTATGAAATAAAACGGTTTCTTCTTGGTATCATACGTTCTTTCTTTAGGAGCAGTTTCGTATCAAATTAATCTACTAAAAAAAATTAAAATAAATTTGTAAAATATTTTTTAAAGCATCCGACAATATAATTATTTTTTAAAAATTTTAAGTTACATGCATAAAACGAAATTAAGACCGTAACATAATGTTACTGTTCCTAAACGGCTGCTTAAGGAGTTTAAACTGATCCGATTCACAAGTTCAAACGACCGATTCAGAATAAAAAACTGAGAGACGATGTTGTGGGAAAGGAAGTCATTTTATTTTTCTAAGTTTATTAATAAACGATTTCGGCCGCGTGGGAATATTCGAGGCCCGTGGATATTCGAAATTTCCCACATCTCCGGCCATTCCCGCTTAGGGCTCACCTACTTCTCTTTTTTCCCGAGATTTCCTCTTTTTTCCTGGCATTTCCAGAAAACAATATCCCGAATTTTGAGCCATAAAACTCTACGGGGAAATAGGAGTCGTCTTCACCTCCGAACGGGAAGACTGCGGTCTTGACTCCTGGAACGGAGGAGTGCAGAAGAAGGAAGGGAGAGGGAAGGAGGGAGAGAGAGAGAGAGATGTGACGCAGACGGGAGAAGGAGGAGTTCTGGTTTGGGCTTTGGGGACGGAGCTCTGCTGCTTGAGGGACTTCTGAAGCGGAAAGAGGCTTTGGGAGGGGAGAGGAAGAGGTGGGGAAGGGTGGTTTCTGGTTTGCGAGATGCAGACGGAAGCGGCGGCAGCGGCGGACGGGAGGCTTCACCACCAGGGGACGGCGAGAGCGCACCTATCGGCGTGCTCGCAGTCGCTGAACTCGGGCAGCCTCGACCGCGCCGGTGTCAGGAAATACACGCACTCTGTGCAGCAGTCGCAGATCGGGACTATTTCCCAGCTGCTCGCCGGTGGCATCGCGGGCGCCGTCAGCAAGACCTGCACGGCGCCGCTGGCGCGCCTTACCATCCTCTTCCAGGTCAGGCGTTTTCTCTCCTTCCTGTTTTCGTCTCCCTTTTCTTCTTTTTTTAAAAAAAAAAACAAAATAAAATTAGGACAATGAGTTCTGAATTTAGAAATCTCATCTATAGGACTTGAGGCTATGGAGAATAAAATCATGTATGCAATAAACGTGTTTGCTGTTGCCCTTGCATTATTCTTGTTCCTGACAATATTCTTCGCTTATTGGTTGTTGTCCCAGGCTAAAATTATAAAGGATTAGTGGGAATTGTTAGTCCTGTAATTAGGGGTGGTTACGAGTCAGTTTCGTGCAGAGCTTTGATATTTCAGCTCGGTAAGGTGGGAAAATATATTACGTCAAGAGATAAAAGTCGGTTCTGAATTCAGACAAAGGAAGTGCAAGTGGTACCAATACCAAGTTTTGGGAAGTTGGAGTTCGTGTTCAGTGAGACGATGGACTCCAGCATTGTCATTTTTCTTCCTGGTTGTGACGGTTCTGGATGTGATCATTCTTATTCAAGTGCTTGGGCAAAGGGGATAAAGGAGGTGTTATGATGGTAGTCTTCTTTTTTGCTTGAATTTGACGTACTTGAATAAGAGTCCATGTTAGGTGGGCAAGGGTGGACCTGCACATGAGAGTCAGCGGCCGCACGCCATTTTTGAAATGCGATCCTGGATCAGCGATTAAGAGTTTAGGACACTTTGACATGTTGTTTAGACTATGGAGGGCAGGGTTGGACACGTTGACATGTTTAGACTATGGAGGGCAAGAATTTCAACCTAAACATGAGAAACATCATAATCAATCTCATAAGAGTAAACATGTGGCGTTGAAGATTGATCCTTGTTATAGTCTGTGATGCATCATGAAGAGCCACTATTCACTGTTTCATATTTGGTTCAGTTTCTGTTTTTATCCGACAGATGTTGTTTTGGTCTTATCACTTAACTGATAAAAGTAAATCAGCTATAAATCAACTATGACAATCAAAGAAAGTTTTTTGTCAATTACCAACTCAGCAAATGGATTACTAGAAGCTACTTTATCTTTCTGTTGAGGTTTTGTGTCAGAATTATGCTATATGCCCTCAATCTTTCTTGAAGACAAGAAAATTGGCATTTTTATCTTGTAACGAAATTCACCAAATGCAAATTTTACCTGAGTATGCTATATTTTGCTGGTCTATTTATGAATGTCCTGACATCTTATGCTAGTAGCTGACAGTTTACAGTATTTATTCACGGAAACAAGTATTGGTGTCCGACATTGTTTGCCTTCGTCTGGCACAGAAAATACTGACATGCTATGTATATGAAGGCGAGTGGAGTGTGTCCCTTCTTTCACTTAATATCTTACCAAAAGAGAGCAAAGGAGGGGTCGCACCTCAACTCCTGCGGCCCTGCCCACTCTTTTTTTTTTATTTTGATAAAAAAGGAAAGTCTTTTTATGTAAAATAAGGAAAAAAGAAGCATAAGTGCATAACTATTAAGAAATGTCGGAGGATTGCTGATGTCAGTGTCTAGAAGTAGCAGACAAGGATACTTAATGCTTCTAGAAGTGTCCATGTAACATGTTGTCAACTGATACTTGTGTCATGTCTCAATTGTATCATCCTGTCATCTCAGATACAAGGGATGCACTCTGATGTTGCTACTCTAAGCAAGCCCAGCATATGGCGTGAGGCTTCTCGTATTTTTCATGAAGAAGGTTTTAGAGCATTCTGGAAGGGAAATTTGGTGACAATAGTGCATCGTCTTCCATATTCATCAATCAGCTTTTATTCATACGAGCGATATAAAAATGTTAGTAAATTTTATTTCATTTCTCTTTTATCTTTTCTAATACTTTTGTTTCGTTCCCATAAAATTTACTGATGGAAAGCAGGTATCTTTTATTTCAGTTCTTGCAATCAATTCCTGCATTGGATAAGGATAGAGAAAATGCAAGTGTGGATCTTCTTGTGCGCCTTGTAGGTGGTGGTTTAGCTGGAATAACAGCAGCCTCTATTACATACCCATTGGATCTTGTCAGAACTAGGTTGGCTGCTCAGGTATCTGTTTCTGTATCTTCGGTTGTAGAGTGATTCCTTGGAGTTAACTCTCTGAATTTGAATTCCTCAGCTAGATCTTAGCATACATATTATTTTTCCTGTTTATAAGTTTTTATTGAAAGAGCTATCCTTTCATAGTTGAATAGCTGCAAGTAAAAAATAGTGACATTTTGTGACAGAAAGAGGGAACCTACATAATGATTTTAATGAACTGAAGAAAGGTGTATGCCATGAATCTTTTGTTTATTTTATTAATTAAATATATGTTTATAATATTGAAGAATATAGCAGGGCCCTTTCTCTCTCGATGTGGTTCTCTTGTTGAATTTGACACATTATTTTTCTGCTACATCTGTGCTGTTCATTTCTCTAAGATATTTCATACTTGATATTATCACATTTTCACCCGAAGGATCAAGCTTTCCGCTTTTGGTATAAAAGAATTTCTGATATGGAATTTGCCACCACATACAAACATGAGCTGTACCTTTGTTGCGCTTTCAGGACATTTTTGCCTTTACGCTGAATCTGTATAGTCCATTTCAGAATGTCATTAAACAGAATCCATTCATTGAATTAGCTATTCATTGTCATGCATCGTGATGTGATCTTTTGGTCGGGATTATTGATTTATATTAATAACAGAACAACTCCTTATGTATGAAATTTTGCAGACGAATGCCATCTATTACAGGGGCATTTCACATGCACTTTGCACCATTTGCAGAGATGAGGGCATTAGGGGACTCTATAAAGGTTTAGGTGCAACGCTTCTGGTATGCTAATCTTTTTGCATTCTGTTCTGCCTGCTGTCCTTTGGTCCTTGTTTGACTAGATTGTTTTTCATGATACAGGGGGTGGGTCCCAATATATCAATAAGCTTTTGCGTCTATGAAACTCTGAGATCATCTTGGCAAATACACAGGTACTATTTTTCTTTTTGTAGATCAATGAGGCAGATTTTATATTCTGAATGACTGTATTTTTTTGGTATTTTATTTTATTTTATCTTAATCACTATTTATTTTCATGATAGGCCAAGTGATTCTTCCATTCTTGTCAGCTTGGCTTGTGGAAGCCTCTCTGGTATTGCATCCTCAACAGGTAATGAGGATAAAATCTTGATTCTTTTTCTCCTTTTGTATCTCATTTATTGATTCAGCAATTTTAGCTGCATTTTTTAAGTAATTGTACCGTATTTGCATTTTTATTCCATGAACGGATATCATTGAACATATAACGCCTATGTAAATTCAAGTGCACAGGCACGGGATGCTGTGGTTATTTTATGCTAGTACATGAGAAATTCTCTGCTTGGACTTGTTGGACATTGATTTCTATAAGGTGACACTTACTGAGGAACAAAGATGTTTCCAGAATTAGTGTTACTTGTGTCTGTTTTCTTGTGTTGCTAAGATGGAATGTTATGGTCGCTCGCACGTTTCTTTTTCCTTCATTCATTTTGCCCCGTTCTGAAAATAAGTCGGTCTTCCACACCACAATAACTGTCTAATATGGCTGCTTTAACTAGAAAAATGAACAGAATTTTCTTTTTTATATTGCTGTGAATTCCTTTTATGTGATTTCCAGTGACATTTCCTCTGGATCTGGTAAGACGGCGGAAGCAGTTGGAAGGGGCTGCAGGTCGTGCGCGTGTTTATAATATGGGGCTTTTTGGAACTTTTGCACACATAGTGCGGACTGAAGGATTCCGTGGACTGTACAGAGGCATCCTTCCTGAATACTACAAGGTTGTTCCTAGTGTTGGCATAGTCTTCATGACATACGAGACAATGAAGATCCTTCTTTCTGATCCTCCGGATGACTGAGCCCTTGAGTTGAAATGCCATTGCATTAAATTCTACCTCAGTGGATAACCTAATGTGCACAGTATGATATAAAGTCCAAAAGTGGTTTTGATTTTTTTTTTTCTGCGTCCGAGGAATCATGGTAGCAAGTTTTGTAATTGCTGCCATGAAACGGCACATTTTCTTTGTATAGATCAAATATTGTTATGCTCTAAAATGTATCAATAGGTTATATTAGTATTCATCTGTTTCTAATATTAATTCATTTTTCAGAATCCTGTCTTCGGTTTCTCCTTTTCCCTGGATGCATTTTGCAAGTGCAGCAACTCTTTAAATAACAGATTAATTTGCAGAGGACTTAACATTGGCAATGGACTCATTAACTCCTGAAGCCACAGGAAGCAAACATGCTTAGGTGGAGCATCCTTGGAAGGACCCAAAAGTCGCTTCTGAAATCTTGAAAATAAAAGGGGTCCAATGTGGTTGATTTTGCAAACAGGCATGTACTTTCGCTCATTACGAATGAAATTGCTACCTGCCCACTGACCTCTTTAAGACATTTTTCATTATTGTTTTCAGCTCGAACCATAAGACATGGAATACTTCTGTGACAATGAATAATTATTCAACAATAAGTACAAACCAATATTCTGCTGTGATTCTTCCAGCATAGATAAAACCCCTTCAAAAACAGCGAGGCAATCATTCTAGAACCAGGCTTTTGCATTACTAATACAATGCACCCTTTTATAATGGAAGCTGTCCTGTCATATGGATGTGATCGAGAGTGCGTCGTAGCCCATACTGGTTCACAGCTCTGTTGGCAGCTCTGAACCCATCTCCATAAGCTGTTGAAGTGTCATGTGCTATTTGATGCATGAAGAATTTGCCCAACTTCTTCTCTACGTCGTTTCTGCTAGTTTTCTTCGATGAATAAAATGATGAGGATGAGGAGGATGCACCACTACTTGAGCCTGCCATCACTTCCGACTCAAGCCACATAAATGACAGCACTTGACATATCCCTTCCTCCACCTCAGGGTTTAAATTGCGGTAGCCTGCAGTAGAGAATAGCATATTACAAGTGCACAGAGAGGCAGAGAGAGACTATCAAAACTAGAAGGAAATCACCTTTCAGCAGGTCCTCATCAGAATGAAACCAGAAAACCTCATCAGAATGAAAACCAGAAAACCACCACCTTACCTTTAAGGCGCAACCAGCCATGCATCAATTCATGAGCCAAAATAGAGCCGGTTAACAATCTGCGTGGGCACCCAACACATAACTAGTAAAACAAAGAAAGATAATTTCCAAGAAAATAAACAATGCAAGTTCCCGAAGAAGTTTTGTACTCATTGCCTTCATGTTAAGCTTTGAATCTGTAACTATAAAATGCTAGTGCCTGGTGGAAGTTGCACAGACGACACTCCACCTGAGCCTAGCCAGGTTAGGAACAGGATATAGCCTATGGATCTACAGGAGAAATAGTTGCTCAACTAACGTGACTATGAAGAGTGAACCATGAATTTGATTTGAGTACCCTCATGACTGTCAACCTTATTGAGAGGAAGTTTTACTTATAAAAGACAGGAGAAATGGAAAAGACAATATATCTTACAAACTCTTAGATAGTTGAATACGGTTCAGCTCATGAGAAAGGACATCTTCATGATTTAAAAGTTCAAATAAATATTACTCGAATTTCATTTACAATACACGAGATTTGGAACATTGGCATTGAAAATGAAGATGCATTACTGGAGCTTCCTGAAAGCGAATTTTCACTTACGAAATATTAGTAGAAGATATAGCATAGAAGGTGATCTTTGATATGTATGATCAAACGCAGAGTCTTCAGTCTTGTCCAAATAAAACGTAATTAAAATTATTATTTAGGATTCTTACAGATGTAAAAACATGAGACTGGGAATATATAATTGTGGGCCCTGATTATTTACCACAACAGGATGTCATAGAATGTCGACTTTTTACATGTTTCCCTCTCAAAACCACAATATTGGATGGAAAGTGAGTACCTTGGAAGGCCATAAAGGATCAGAATGGCTGTGACTTCACATCTTCGAGTCAATCTCTTTTGTTGAGTTCGCATATTTTTGACTTTGTTCTCTCCAATGTCTGGCTTCTTAGAGATCTAGACAGGAGAAGACAAATGTGGACTCTAATAAGAAACACTGTCGAGATTTGAAAAAAGAGTCCAATCTGAACTAGAAACTTAAGAGACATAAACTAGAAATCCTCATACAGTGGTAACAGTCTGCTCCTCTGACAGGCATAGACCTCTTGTCTCAGGCATGTGATGATGACCCTGGGAACAGAATCATTTTTGTAACAACAGGAAATTGAAAATGAAAGAAGGTCTCCAAATTAATTTCTGAACCTTCTCGCCTTCCATGGCATCATTGAGGGCCTGTCTTTCAACTAGAAGCATGGGAATTTCTTGATCCAGTTTCATGTTCATTCCTTCATAGTAGTCCCTGATGGCATGGTAAAGTGGCTGGCACTCGCCGGTATCCATTACAGCAGTTTCCAGACATTCAAGGCATAAACAGCGCCCATCTTCCAAAGAAATAAATCTTGTATTCCTTGACTATTTGGTGAACTCACATATTATTATCACAACAGCTATCCTTGAAAGCAATTATACACAGAAAAGAAGGAAGTTATATAAATAAACAGAGAATCTGGATACCTCCATGCGCTCACAACTACAACAGCGAGGTGTGTTATCATGCTCATGAGAAGGACAATATTTCTGGCCCCAAAATGGATGTGCTCTATACTCAATTAGGCCAGCTCTGTTTGTGGGAATCTGGAGGAGGCAGAATACGAGAAGATACAGCATGATTAACTAACATAGGTTGGATAAGGTACCATTTAAATTAAAAACAAATATCATATAGGTTCATTTTCAAGAGAAGAGAAAGTCATTTTTGCCTCAGCAGATCCTAGAAAAGGTAACGTAAGTAACCAATTTTTACAGAAAAGTTTTTATAGCACAGTAAATCATTTAAAAGCTAACAGAAAAAAGAAAAAAGGGCCAACTTTTTTGGCTGGAATTCATGCAGAGTCAGCAATAGGCAAAAAAGGAGTTACGTTATGGTGATTGCAGTCTAATGCTAAAAGAGCTGGAAAAAGGAACCAACTGCATACATGTTATATCAAACATCAGAAAAAGTGTCAATCAATGCACTTACAAAGTGGTGGCAGACATCACATTTGGGATGGTGCAACTCCTTATAACAATGTTTGTGATAGGGATCAGAACCTGACAAAGAAAACTGTGAAAGGAATTCCCTCATTAAAGCCAGTCCTTCTGGAAGAGTTATTGTTGCTAATTGTGGTGGAAACACACCTAGCCTAATAAAAAAATAATTCTACAACTGAAAAATAACTGGCATACTGTAAAATGACAATCATAAGAAACAAACTATTGAAGATGAAATACCTCAGACTCGGTTATTGGCTCCCCACAAGCATGGCAACGGAAGCACTGAGGATGCCAAAAGGCTCCCATGCAGCTTAGGTAGCGTCCAGAAAATATTTCATGATGACATCCACCACAAATTCTGCTAAAACATGTCACATCAAATGGAGGTACTGTAGACATTATTAAATAAAATCTCTTATATTTTCAAAATAAAACTAAGAAAATAGGGCCTTATAAAGTCAAGCATAGTATTTTTTTTGAAGAGCAAAAGACTCCATGATCCTTAAGTGCAAAGTGCACCAACCCCCAGTGAGTTGCATATCAAGTGGGACATTCTAAATTTTGTGAACCCAGCTCACAGGATAAGTCACCTAATAGGCATCCTCTTGCTTGTTTCCACAATGTGGACATCCAATGCCGCTTACTTTCAACAAAATTGATCGTATATCAGCAATAGATTACCTAATCAGGCTACCTACTATGAGTTACATAGCCAACATACTAGGAACGTTGAGAGTGTTAAAGGCAAACCACGACCAGTATCCCATTTTTGGGTGTATTGAGAACAAATATAAAAACCACTCCCTAGCTTGTTCACAACGTATGAATATTCACTGCATATGAACACCCAAAAGTAAAAAGTTATCTGAACTACAAGAAGTGATTACATGGTAGGATAAAGAAAGGCTTTGAAAGGTGACCTATTTCCTGGATGAAAAAATGGCCCAGGCGTATATGGTGTTGGGTGGGGTGGGTAGAGAGACACGTTCATGCTTTCCTGGATGGCCCTAGCAAGGTCTTCATCACTATCAGCTTCTGGCCTGTAACCTGAATAAATAGAAATCAATAGCCATCACTATTATACTGGAGAATGTCGGAAGGACCTATGAATTTGCATTTCTTAAGGGCTTTCCAAAAATTGTTGCAAAATAAAAGGTAAGGGAATTAGCAATGCTGCAAGAATATTTACAAAGAAGTGCTAACCATTGTGTTTCTTAAATTCTTCATCCAAAGAAAGCGCGAGTGCATGGTCAAGATCTTCATTTTCAGATTTTGATCTTTCATCCTGTTGAAAACAAAGACTCAGTCATATGATAAACAGAGAAGAGAAAAGTATCTTTGAGATTCTATAACTATGAAGATGACAAAGTGAAGTAAACTATGATAAAACTGCTAAGTGCATGACCACTTCAAATAAGCAACCAATTTATCAGAAGACTGATTATTTACACAGGGTACTGGATGCATGCATCTGTACTTATTTCAGGTGCAAAACTTTGGACAAAAAACCTTTAGATATGCCATAAGATTGATAGCATGAGAAGCCAGAGGGTCAAAACTGCCGAACTATGTCAAATTATGCTTTAAAGGAAGAAAATATGTACGTCTTACCAAAGAATTCACTGGAACATGCCAAGATATCTTCTCATCCCCTACAGCCCTTGGACATCGACCATTTGTTATTCTGTGATTTGATCCCTTGAACAGCTTGCTAAGCCACCTCATTAATCGAGATCGCTTAGGAATGCAAGGTGAAGAATGACAGCCTTATTATTGTACACAAAAATCAGAAAAAGAAGAATAAATTAGTGGTAACATCATAATCAATCTAGTCACATTCATGAAAAGTTAAACAAAAAATCTAACGCAATTGATCTTCCATCCACAACCCAAATGCCTTTGCAGATAATAGATTTAACTTGGGGTAGTAAAGAAAATGGTCTGCAGATTATACAAGGATAGATATTCTTGCTACAACTAATAAGTTAAATGGAGCGTTTCTGGTCCCTCTGGAACAAATTATTCTACTATAGGAAAAAAACTTGTTTGTGCAGAACATGAAAGCTGACGCTACTAATGAGCAATGATACTCAAAATTACGACACCCAGCAGAGTATCTTGAGCAGCTTAAAGGTTGCGTCCACAAAGAAGCATTAGTTAATGAGTTCAAGATAAGACGTGGTTGTAATTTACACAAATACAATTGCAGACAAGCATTCCTCAAACTACCATGTCGGGGCAAAATTAGTTGTGAGATCAAAATTACAAGAATTATGTTAGCTATTGAATAAGAAAAATATCCATCAAAGAATGCACCAACATCAGTGGTCAATGGTGAACAATGTTCCATGCAGCTAGTGACAAAAGAATATGAATATCTAATTAACAAGAGCAATACTTAGTAGCAATCCTAAACAAATTTCTCAAAGTAGAGAATGGAACAAGCAGGACCTGCCTACTGGACATACTAGAACATAATTTACCCATGCTGCAGTTGACAAATATACAATCCTTGAACGGATGGAACTTGTGTAGTACAACGCCAAGTTGTGATGAAACTGGCATATAGCTTCCATCAATTTCAGTTGTTGGTCATTTAATGATGGGGACTCCTACCAGAATCTGCATCTATGAAATACTTTTTTTTCTTGCCTAAAGTCTGCAACTTTCATTTCTATTGTCAAGAGAAATAAATTTAGCACAAAGCCACTTTTTCTTCATTGTCCCGCAGCTGTATCGTTTTTGTTAATTCTCTTTCGTAGCAAATTCAATCATTACTATGCGAATACACAGGGCTTGTCATGGACCAATATCACTCTCCTATTCTTCCAATCTCATGTAGGAGACGGGGATTAATTAGAAGTACCCTTACAGAGCATAGGACTCAGAAGCAATCACTTGCGTCTGAGATTCTGTCTCTGATTACCATCAAATAGCATTCTACCAGTCGATCAGGGGTTATAAAATGGTACTTATCATTATTCCGCATATTGCAGCATAAGATTGTCAAAATTCTAGAGACCCAGCATTCGTATGTCCTTTCAACTAACGGTTAGCCGTCAAAACGATGAATTTGAAGGGAAAAAAAGGGATACCATACAGGATTAATCAACAAAAGGATTCATTTATCACATGAGAGCGAGCGAGCGAGAGAGAGAGAGAGAGAGATCACCGGAGACACATGGATGCATGAGATGATTGGTACCAGAAGCGGCCATTCTCGACGTAAACGAGCTTAGGTTCGGCGGATGGAAAAAGGATTTTCTATGGCATAAGCCACGGACGAGGGACTAAGAAGGACGCTTACAAGGCTTGTTCGACCAACCGTTCTCGGTGTCGGTACGCGTTCTCCACAGGGAAAAGAACACAAAAGAAGAAGATAGGAAAAAGGAGGAGGAATGGGAAGGTAAGGAGAAGAGGGCCATGGGGGCCCCTAAGGAAGGATATAAAGGAGAAAGGAATATTGGTGATGGCGTGGGAAAAGCAAGAGATTCTTGCACTGGAGGCATTCTCCAATCGCCAAAACTCCCAGATAGAGAGAGATAGATATGCCGATTCTTGTGCTGGCGTGGAAAAGGAAGGAGAGAGGAGGCTGGTATGTTTGGGGGCGGGGAGTTTCCAACTCCTCTCTCCAGAAAAGATTTTTGAAAGAACGAGAATCTCAAATCGCGAAGCATCCCCACTCAGAAATTGAATTCTTTCCTCAACTTTCCACTTTCTTAGCTGTGTTTCTGAGCATCTCTCTCTCTTTCTCTGAGTTTGGATTCCTATTGTCTTTGTTCAACTTTCTTAGTTGTCTTTCTAAGCAACCCTTTTGATCTTTGCACTTTAAACTGGTAACGTTTCAAGTGACCGCTTCCAATCTCATTCCATTGCTTCGTTCTTTTTCTCCCAAGTACGAACCTTCAAGATTTTAATAACTTTTACTCTAAAATTATATCAATTTGTGCTAATTTTGAATTCGCGACTCCAAACCCACTTAGATTAAATAAACTGGGCCCTTGTGACTGCAAAAAGAAAAGTTCCATTAAGTAATCACCGTTCAAAATTTTAATAAAAAAAACTAGTGTTATTAAATTCAGTTAAGGAACCGGATCGGCACTCTGCAGATTCAGTGAATCGGCTGATTCACCGATTCAGGTGAATCACCACTCATCTTGTCAAACCAATTAAAGCACTGGCTGATTCTCTCTCAGGAAAGTGGATTCTTGGTCTCTATTCCAAGATAAAATTAAAAAATAAAATAAAAATCTCAAAACTTTTATAGCATCCTACCGTCACAACTGAAATGTCATAATACTAAAATCGTTCTCGTGAAAATCTTGGCTCTAATACAAGACCTTAAATTTTTCTTATGTTTTGAAAGTCATTAAATCTTTTGATTTTGACTTAGTTCACTTTTGTTGTTATGTAGTGATGTTAATCGATCTTGATAGAAGCAGCCAAAGGAGGGCAAACAGAGGCCATGGTTCCCTAAGATTTCGAAAAAATGAATTTTACTACTTACTACTTTGAAATTTTTTTGTTTAGTCTTTCTAAAAGCTTTGGAAATTGCAAAGCAACCCCTGAGGGGAAAAAAATCTTGACTCCACCTCTCCTCTTGATGTTGATTTTTTGTCGACATGTAGAGTGCTTAGAAAGATTTTCAATGGAAAGAAACTAATCTCTTAACTTGACATTCTTCACATTTTCCTCTTACTTGCCACTTGGCATGAATTTCTAGGAAAAGTCCCTAGATAACAGCCATAACTAAGAAAAGTAACAATTCAGGCAATATTTGAGCTATAAAAGTGTGTTGCTTTCTTTGGAATTTGGCTTGAGAATCGCTTTCCCAATGGAAAAGGGAGATGTGCTTTTCATGTGCCTAGTATAAAGAAAAAAGTGTCTAAAAAATACTAATGTGATTTGATGTTTCTAAGCAGCCTGGGCCTTGAAAAAGCTTTACCCCGACTCGAAAACGATTGCTTAGTGGAAGCATCAGTTCTACGCCGACCATCGCCTTTAGGCTGGTCGGCCCTAGTTGGTGTGGACCCATTTTCCATATATCTTTTGTGAATCGGAGTCATGGGCTATAAGCTTCCAAACAAAAGACATGATAAGACTAGGAATGCTAACGGCTAGGATCCAGGACAATCAAAACACCAATTGTGAAGAGGTATCCACACTAGTTAAGAGGTATCTACACTAGAAAAAGCTCGATCGAGCTGAAAATAAATCGGGCCGAGTCCGAGCCAAGTAGAAACCACTATAGACAGTGCACTAATTGCTTACAAAAAACCCATATAACTTTTAAGCAAATAATAGATCACTTCTCAACTTTTAAAAGTTAACAAATAGATTTTGAAGTTTTGATAGAATTTCTCAAAGAGTTACCTATGAACAGAAATCAATAATTTTTTATATAAAGTAGTAAAACATCCCTTGTAAAGAATTGGCTCTTCCTTGGCAAATGAAAGCTATTTTTATCATCAAAAGAGGTATAATATCATTATCTTATATAAAAAATCAATGCAGCTTGCTAATAAATGGCTCTTGAAATTTTTTTCTCGAAAGTTAAGCCTTGATCTATGTATTAACCTTAAAGGTAGATGATATTTTGTTATTTGTGTGATCAAACATGAAACATTTTCTTCTCTTTTGGGTGAGCAAGAAAAGTATTTCATCCTACCACCCAAATGAGAGATGAAGTTCCCACACAACCTCTCGTCCGCCTAAAGTGCAAGACATGCTTTCAGTACCTGGGGGTGTTCCCCTCCCTCATGTGTTTCAACTTTTGTATCACTGTATCAAACACTTTTTTGCAGTATAGAGAGTTGATGTCCTAGCGATTCAAAATAGGAACAGGACGACTACCAGCCCCAACAATGACCATTGGACCAACCCCCTTGGAAACAAACATTTTCTTCTCTTCCTGTTTCACGTTAATGGAGCATGTGCGAGTTTCATTGAGATTAATTGGGGACCTTTTGTTCAGCTCATTCACTAATGTGCACTTTAGCTTGATTTAACTAATAAGGCTCTAGCTTGGTTCATGGGTGCACATGTGATGCAGGTTGCACCAACAGGTCCATTTGACCCAGATCCAGTTTTGACGAAATCTGATGAAAGGTTTCATTTTGAGCATAGAAAAAGAAGGTTTAGTCTTCGAGGGAGTTGGTGCAACAGATGGGATAAGAGCTGGTGGACGGTCAATCTCTATTGCAAAACCTTGGGGCATCAACTTTTTGTGCTGCAAATGCGGGGTAAGTGAGACAAGAGCAGCCCTCCGAAGCACCGAAAGTAGACCCTATACTCTAGGAGGACAAAGGTTTAGGTAGGAGCCTTGATTCTCCTTTGGCCAGTAGGATGAAATATTCTTCCAATTTACTCGAAAAAAAAGAAGGTCTCAATCAAAATTAGGACCAACCTATAAAAAAAAAGTGCACCATCCTACAATGCAGAACCAGTTTATTCTGCCTCCTACTTTATTGTAGTCAAAGCCCCATGGATGAATGCGATCAAGAAAAAAGCCACTTTTTTCATTCTTTTCCCAAGTTAACAAAGAATGATGCTTAGGAAAGAAAATGACCCATATGAAGAATAAAAGTTAAAATAATCATGGGTTTCAATGCATTAGATCTTGCGGCACTTTCCAGTAAAGATAAAGTTTAAGTTTAAGTGCTTGGATTGAACTCTTGAGTAATCTCATTCAACTACTTAAAATGTGGTGGGCCGTTCTGAAGGTTGCTAGCAAAATGGATCTGCTTTGAGGGTTTTGCCATTCTTGGTTGTACTGGATTTGATACCCATCCAACTTGTAAATGTATTTAGTTATCTTGGCCTCATCCAACTTACTTGCAGCCCCAGACTTTCAAGGTTCTATGAAGAATTAAAGCCAGTTCTCTGCTAGGGTAATCACCTTCAGTATTGAAACTTATTCATTTACCAATGAGACTTCCGCCCTATTTGGATGAAAGGAAAAAAGAACAAAAGAGAATGAGGAACAAAAAAATGTCACACGGCTTTCCTTCATAGTTGGCAAACTCATGACTCGAACTCGGATTTGCAGATGACCGAGTCACTGGGTCGATCAGTTGACTCGTCGACTCGGACCTTATTTGTGGCCTTATTTGTTGGACCAAACCTTGATTGTGGCCTTATTTGTTGGCGATCCGAGCTGACTCGGGTGATTCTAGAGTTTATCCTAGTGAGTTTGCCAACTATGCTTTCCTTTCCATGCCAATCTCTCCAATTTAGATGGATATAATTTATATTAATCTTTTCTTTCCTTTACCTATATCCAAACAGGGCTTTTGGTTTTCATTTTCTTTCTCTCCTTCTTAATTAGTCAACTAAATGCAAGAACGACCATTCTTTTCCCTCCATTTTCCTTACTTTCCCTTCATCCAAACATCACATTCATCCTTTTTGTGTGTGTGAGACTGTTTGATTGCCCTTGATGTACACTGACGTAAATTGCCAAAAAATTGAGTTCCAATGGATCAAACATTAGACCCTCTCTCTCATATTAGGTAAGACTTTTTGTCATTATTGCAAAAGATAAAATGTGGATTTTACATCTACCTTAAAATCATTAACTTGATGAACGATGACTTTTGATATATAAGCAAAAGCATGAAACGATCTGAATTTTATGTCCAAAACCGGAAGTAATCAAACACCCCGGAAGATGAAAAAGTGATGAGAAGTCACCACATGCACAAAAATGAGTAAGTGAATAGCAGAACAAAATTTGAAGCCTAAACGTGTAGACCCAGAAAAGACACCTGACCCGAACCCATATCCAAGCTATAAAATTGACCTCCGCAACCTCAAATGAAAGACAAAGCAAGAGGAAAGTAGTTTAGTATTAGCAAAGCCATCTGCTTCAATGGAGGGGTATAAAGTGTTCTATGAGAATATATGGTTTATTTTAGTATATTTATAGTCATCATTTGTACAGTTTCATATCCTTTGGTCTCCTGATGTTCTCTTATTAATTAAGCTTCAGATGCTTTGTACATGTCACTTTCAAGGAAAGCATCCAGCATGCCACCATATAATAGATAAAAAGGTAGTAACTAATAATATATGATGAAAATGTACATTATTTTTCTCTTAACCATCCATCATATTAGATAGAACAACCACAGTTATATATATATATATATGTATTAAAAAAAACTACCTTTTGTGTTTTTTTATAATAACAGCCATGGTTTTTACGAAAACTGTCAAATATGGGCTTAACGTTTTGGTTAACTTAATCAATAAAAGAATAAATGTTTTTTTTAATCTATTTTTACATTTTTTACTGAATTAGATTTTTGCCATTTTAATTGACATATTAGAAATTGATAAGAATGAGGAAGGTTAACAAGGTAATTTAAGAAAAAAATATTCATATATCAAAGTATGAATTTTATTTAAGAGAAGTTAAATATGTGGACTGCTGAGTAGTGCCAGATCAATTTTTTTTTTTTAAATAAAACTATCATTATAAATCCAAAAAACCACTGCTAAAGCCTTGAAAAACCATGACCTAGTAAAACCATTGCCAATGCACATAGTGTGGTGATTTTTAACGACAGATGCAACACTTGGCAGAACATCATTTAATTCCTCTATTAAGAAAAATATAAAAATATGGGTTAGAGTGGTGTGACTATGTTTAGTTCCCAACTGTGGTTTTCTAATTTAAAAACTAAACTAAATATCTAAGGGGTCGTTTAGCAAATGGAACTGTGTGAGTGTTTCGTGATTCTGCTTCAAGTTCTAGTCTTCCATGAATCAACTCAAACTAACTCAAACTTTAGGGTATGTGAGTGTTTCAACTGTCAAACGACCCCTAAATGTTTTTTTCTCTTATAAAAAAGAGCTGGTAACTATTACATTAATGGATTCAAACCGTCACATTTTTGTTAGACCAGTCAAGTATTATTATCTTTGATAAGAAAGACATTGTTTTCCTCATACATATGCTCCAAACACATCATGTTTTTATTTCAAGAAACATTATATCATTATGGTTATTGCTTAATTGTTCGATGTAAAATGCACTATTTATAATTCTATGATGCTTATTGGAAGAAGAACATAGAATTTTCAAATGAAGTACTTCAAAAACGTGTTCCAAGAGTATAATATGTTTTTATGAAACAAGAGAGTCAAATACTAACAAATTATACTGAATGGTGAAAACCAAGACCAAATCACGAGAGAATTAGAGGAAAACTTGGAAGAGGGGTCATTCAATGAATATACTATATGCAAACATCAATACTAACAAATTATAATTTGATTCTCCAGTAAACAAAACAAGGGCTGGTGTGGAGACAAGCATCTGGTTCTTATTGTACCAAATGACTAATGTGCCACGTGGATTGGTTCCGCCGCGTAGGGTAGAGTGTAGGTCAAGATACCAATTTCAAGCTTCTTAAGTAGAAAACTTTATCTTGGGGAGAGCGAATTTGGAAGAGTTGGTCCGGTGAAGGGGTGTAGGTAGAGTGTACGTCAAGATACCAATTTCAAGCTTCTTAAGTAGAAAACTTTATCTTGGGGGAGCAAATTTGGAAGAGTTGGTCCCGTCAATGGGTGTAGGTAGAGTGTAGGTCAAGATACCAATTTCAAGCTTCTTAAGTAGACAACTTTATCTTGGGGGAGCGAATTTGGAAGAGTTGGTCTCGTCAAGGGGTTTAGTGTAGTTAGTCATGTGACAGCACGTGAAAAGATACATCTATAGTGTAATCCTGGTCGCTAGGTCCCTACATATTAATTGGTAAAGTATAGTATTTAAGTCAAACGATGCAATTGTAGTCATCACTGACACCGACACAGCTCAAGTTTTCAGAGGTAGGAGAAATTTTAGTTGAGAAGGGGACGGCCTTCGAGCTTTTTTTTTTTTCCAGATGGTGGGTCATAATCTTTTCTCACATGGAAAAATGCCAAACAATTTTTCTTTCAAATTAGTTAGGCGCATGAACTTTCAATGTGTACTGAGAGTTCAATACTTTGAGTATGTACTCTTTTCTCATAAGGCTGCAACGTTGCCTTTTCCAGATTTGGAGATCACTTGAAGTTTACATCCAATCCGTTTAGAGAACTTTTCAGTGTTACACTTTAACAAATGACAATAAAGAAAAAAAAAACTGCCTAACTTTGTTGATGTTATGAAAAATACATCTTAAGTCTTGCACTATTAGTAAGAGAAAACAACATTCTTTCAATTAACCTTGGTTGGTGCTAATTAAGGTGTTCGGTTAATGTGATAGAAAGACTAAATTACCTTCAATAAAGACAAAATTAAGTTCATTAATTCATGTTAACACCCTTAACTGTATCTAGTAATATTAGTGGGCCATTAGTAATGACAAAATTGGATATATTAATGTTTTTCTTTATTAATTCCATAAACTATTGTGAAAAGCTTTCGCATTAATAAAAATAAGGATATCTTTACGTTATTTTTAGATGGTAAAAAAGTGACAAATTTACACTGATTTAAGCATTACTTCTTAAAATAATTGTATGCGGCTTTCTGATTAATCATAAAAAAAAGTAGGTAAACTTTTAATAATATAAAAGTTGTATGCGGCTTACTTCCAAATCGTTCGGTTTCTTTTTGAAATGTTGTGTTTATAATTCTATGCCACATTTAAATTGGTACAGTACTCTTTGGAATCATTTGCTCATCCTTTAGGGCCCGTTTGATGGGCGGGTGAAATTTAACGCGGTAAATTTACCCTGGTAAATTTTTTTGAAAAAAATTACAGGATGAAATTTCTCCCTCTTTCAATCTGAGGCCATGTTTGATGGGTGGGTGAAATTTAACGCGGTAAATTTAACCTTGTTTGATGCACAGAAAGAATTTAACGTGGTAAAGTTAACCATGTTTGATACAGAGGAAGAATTTAACGTGATAAATGATGTTTTTTTGTGTCTTCTCCTCCTCACGTCTTTTTTAAGCAAGTATATAACAATTTAATCATTGTGAATCATGAAACAACTATAGCTCACCATCTCACAGTTCAATAACGCAGAACCATTGTTCATGTTTATGTAGAAAAATCCGACAGTTAAACTTGAAGGAGTTTAAAAATCCGACCTCTGCCTAATTTTGGGTCTACACCATATAAGGACAAGTTCAGAACAAGCATTCTTCATTCAATCCACAGTTAAACTTGAAAAGGAACACAACATGAAAAATCCGACAGAAGCTTGCATAAAAAAGCCGAAACATCTAATCCACAAAAGTACATGTCCACAACAATTAAATGAGTATGAAACCACAAAAGGGTGTGTTTTCTATTATCAAAATAAAAAAGTAAGTTTAATGAGTACATATCCAACAAAGAAAACATGTAATCACAAAACAAGTAATCCAACATTTGCGGCTGCACTTCCGTTCTTCAAACTTTGTGTCTTCTATATCTTGCTTTGCGGTCACATCTTCAATGAGTGGAGGCCTGCTTACTTGCACACCATACTTCTTCTGGACATACTCATACATGTGATTTTCAGCTACTTCTAATGAATCAAATGATTTGAAGACGGCACCCTTGTACCGATAGACTAATGGTTGGCACCGCTCCCAGCTGTCATATATGCCTCGCTCAAGCCCTTCGAAAACCACATAGTACTTTTGGCGAGACATCATCTTCGTTGTCCTGTTCAAAACAAAACAAATGTCAAACAATCAAACTAAACAAATTGTCAACGTTCATAAACAAACTTACTATTCAATTGATAATTTGTAAACATTTGAACAACAAAAATGAAGTAGACATAAAAGAATGTGTTTCTTGTTCGATGATCCACCCTTGTACGTTCCCAAGAATGTGTTTCCT